>PVKM010037768.1:0-14344 GCA_004027735.1 Carollia perspicillata | reverse complement strand
TTTTTCTGTAGTACTAGTGAGGAGAAATAATACATCTTAAGTGAAAAGAAAGGGAGATGTTTTCTTCTAGGACAAGTGAAATGAAAACAGCTTGGTTGACAGACAGCCTAGTAACATTAATAATACTTTGAAGATGGAGCTCTGCTCATATTTCAAACATCCCAGAGCAATTCTATCAGAAGAATAAATACTCTTTGTTGTAAATTCAAACACTTTCAGTTGTCTTTGGTTAAGGCAATTCATTTCTAACAGCCATACTGTGGCTTTATTTAACAAGTATATTTCAATTTTCACATAAAAAGCTCGATTTCACATAACTCCATCCCCTTCTTTAACTGGAGGTAACTTATTTGACACCTGTTGCATCTGATGCTGCAGGTGAGCATGCCCTTGTCTCTTTGTCATTTTAGTACACTGTGGGCAGACTCCCAACTGCATCTAGGAACTGCTTTTTGGGGAATTCAAACTACAGTTGTTTTTAAGGAAGACAAGTTATGTTCAGTCCTCAGAGTGGGGTAATCAAAGGTCCTAATATCATTAAGGCAGAGATATCAGAGTGAAGACTGGGGTCCTGCCTGGCTCACTTTCTGTGGGTAGAATGTGGCCAGTGTGAGAACATGCTGTCTAAATGTGGTTTCATGTGGGCTGAGTGTGGGAAAAGAACTGATTTTCTTTAAAGCATGAGAACCTACAGCCACTGTCTTAATCAATTCACACCCTTGGGTGGATATTCCCAGGGAGGAAGTCCATCCTCAAAAGAGGTGTGGTCCATGGTATAAGAAGCCACTGGAAAGGGGAATGGATTGAAGTGGTGGCATTTTGTCAGGTGGAGGAACTCAGTAATGCAAATCTGAGAGGTCTTATTGGGGTGGCAGAGATGCAGGACAAGGCAGTGTGTTGAGAAGATACAGAAAGGTTAGGAGGGGAAGATAGGAAACGACAGACTAAGTTGTCCATCCTCTGGAGAATGAAGACAGAGGAACGCTATCAGGAAGAGGGTTGCCATAGTAATGCCATGCAGCACTTGAGTTCTTACCTCAGCTCGAACCAGGTACGGGTCTTAGTGTCGTGTATCTTCACAACAGTCCTATAATGTAAGTTCTTTTCCTTGTCTCTATTCTACTCACAAGGAAACTGAAGCGCAGATCAGGTAACTAACTCATCCAGTAGCCAGAACTGAAAAGCACAGAGCTGGGATGTGAACCCAGGGCTTCTGGCTCTGATGACCTTGCTCTGACCCATAGGTTGGCAAGTTTTTCCTATAAAGGGCCAGGCAGTAAACATTTTAGGCTTTGTGGGCTATACAATCTATGTTGCAACTACTCAATTCTGCCTTGGTAGCATGAAAGCAGCTATAGATAACATCTAAGCAAATGAGTAAGGCTGTGTCCCAATAAAACTTTATTTATAGAAACAGAAAAGGGCCAGATTTCTTCCAAAGGCTGTAGTTCATTGAGCATTGTTCTAATTCTACTGTTTAACATTTTAACATAATTTGCTTTTGGCTTGAGGAGTCTGGTCATGTGTTTTTTATATGATTTTTTATATGATTTTTCTGATGACCCATGCATAGCATGACTGTTTGGAGGTAAGGTGTGAGGGAGAGGCTGGAAAGAACAGGGGAGATAGGGTTTAGTGTGGGAGCTAGCCCGGAAGGAGCAGGAATGGGAACTAAGAGTTCAAGCTCGGTACTTTTCTTGGGAGATGGAGGTGGGAGAGAGAAGCACTAAATTCTAACCAATATTGTAGGGTGGCTCTAAGTGGAAGGAACGGGTTTAAGAAGTGCCATAAAATTCAACTTTATAGGATTCTGGCTTTATAGCGTATGTTGTAGCAGCCACATTGAATAAATGTATGTTTTTCATTATATTTTTATTACACATTTAAAGCACATTAAGGCACACACAACTATCAAAGAAGAAAAAATAGAGGAATTCTGGCCTCACAAGTAATCACATCCATTTTCAGGAAGGCTGTATTTTATAGGACAGAGAAAGATGCAGGGCTGCTGTCCTTCCCGGTTTTGTACTAACTCATTCTTCTTCAGGGAACAATATTAATAGATGTTTTGCTACATTTGTCTTCTGTTGAGGGAGCTCTTTCCTTTTCTTTTTTCAAATAATATCATACTGTGGATGTTTATTCATTTGCCTTTGAATTACAGGTAATTGGCTGGAAGTCTCAGTCTGTAAAACAACCAGTTTTGTTGGGGTTTGAAAAAAACAACTAAAAACCATTTCAAGAAATTGTGATTTGAAATTATTTCTGGCTTTGAGCAGCCATGTGATATGCAGTGGTTTCTGATAATATTTTAATTTTGAGACTCTTGGGGTTGGGTGGCATTGGTCAGTGGATCAAGAGGGGCAGCAGGCTCACCACATACTGCTGTGAGGGTATGTCTTATACAAGGGCCCCTGGGGCTGAAATGCAGCCCGTGCTCCCTCCCAGGCTCTGTGCCTTGTGTCTGCCTGGAGGAAGGGACACTTTTTCTTCATGCCGATACACTGTCCACTGCCAAGCCGTGACATTTGGGGCCACCTTTGCTCAGAGGTGGTGACTTTTTCTGATTTGTGTTCTCCTGGGGTGGGAGAGCATATGGGGCTTCACAAATAGTACATCATCACATTTAGGATTGTGGGCTTTACATCGTTATTGAATGTGCAATCTAGAAAGACAAGATGACGCCAATCAAATCTTGATGGACCATTGATTATAAGACACATGCCAACTTCAATGATGCAGTGTGGTAATTTGTCTGTCGAGTGGGTGCACCTTTCTTCAGTTAGCATGAAGGTGACAGTTGAACTAGCTGCCACCCTATAATGATAAGGTAGGCAAGTCCTGGGAGAGAGGTTTTTACTAGGTTTTGTTTATTTTGTGTGATAAACAGCATCACCTACCTCTCTGCTCTGCTGGAAGATGTCAATTAGTCCAACTTCTAAAAGAAGTAGAAATGTAGACTATTAGAGTGAAATTTACTTTCAGGGAGTATCTTGCACCTCAACTGGGGGCAACTTTGCTTCCTGCCATGCCCCCCAGGGGACCCTTTCAATGTCTTGAGATATTGTTGGTTGTCATTACTGAGGTGGGATGCTACCGCTATGTACTGAGTAGAGGCCAGGGATGCTGCTAAACACCCTATGATGCAGAGGACAGCCCTGCAACAGGAAATTATCTGGCCCCAAAAGTCACAGTGCTGAGGCTGAGAATTCCTAATGCAGTGGGACAATGTATAGCAGTGGGTGAGAACCTGGACATTGGACAGGAAACAACTTGGTTCAAATCCAGTCGTACTCAACTGAGTGATGGCCTTGGGTAAGTGAATTTGCTTCGCTTGTAAAATGGCTTGCTCAGTTTCCTTGCTTGTAACATGGAGATCAGAGTCTCTTCTTCAGAGGGTTGCTGAGAGTATTAAATGAGATAATGAAGGTAAAGGTTGTAAAGACAGTAATAACAAATCCAAATCCAAAGGCAGCTCTAAGTTCTTTTATCTATGCTAACCAAATCCTCTGGGCAACTCTATTTTTCTCTAGGTATCCTTATTATCCCTATTCTACAGATAAGGGCACTGAGAAAACTTAAGTGACTTGGCCAAGGTTACTCATGAGTAAGTGGTGGAGTCAGGATTTGAATTCAGAGCCTATATTCCCAACCAGTTCAGTCTTCCTGGCAGAGTGCCAAGCACTTAGGGAAGGGAGACAGATAATGGTATTATTGTTGATATTACCCAGCCAGAACCCCTACTTACATGTGGTGAGCAATTCAGAGCCTGGAGAGTAGGACTTGGCAAGGTTCCCAAGAGAGGGTGGCTTATCTGGGCTAGTTCTTGGGTCTCTTGCTCCTCAGGGACAAGTCTCTTTCTTTCTGCCTTGCTGCCCCTGCCAAGAAGCCAATATGGAACCTGTTGCACTGTAGCAGGAGAGAGCCCAGGTCTAGCTTTGGGTCTTGGCATCATTGTTCACTGATTCTGTCTGACAGAATCATGGCCCTGACCTGGTATGGCTGTTGCACATGGGTTTTAAGTCCCTGTGCCAATCTTCCTCTGCAGCCTCATTTCCAATTCCTCCCACAATCAGTTACATCTGCCAGCATTCCCATATTCTTCCAGCTTTCCTGGGCTGCCATAGTAAGTCTGGGCAGGCATGGCCCCATGGCATGGAGCCAATCATCTCCAAGCTCTCATGCAGGCATTGTAGCCAAAGGGTGTCACTTCCCAGTTACATCCTGGGTTGAAGTCATTCCCATCCCCCTGGCTCAAAGCATGGCCACAGCTATTTAACGTATCTATGAAACCAGTTAAAAGTTATAGATATGTTAAATGACCATGCCAGAGGTCAGCAGCAAAGCTGTTGCTATGCAATACAGCTTTCAATGGCCCTGTTCCCTGTGTCCCATCCCCCAGCTTAGACTTTGGGGGTGAGGACATTATATATATATATTTTTTCTCTAATATTTTCTGAACACCCTGAGTTCTGGACCCCATTACAAATCCTTATTTGCTGCCCCCTACCCCTGGCTGAACCCTGTTACAGTTTCACTGGTGAACTTGAGCACATATTTCAAAGACCCTATAGGGATAAGGAAGAAATCTATGGTGCAGAAGCTCTGGGTAAATGGACACCTTCTCCTGGCCCAGGGGATAGGACTGGGTAACACAGCATTCAGCAGCATGAAGGTTGAGTGAGTGAGAAATGTTTAGGGAGGTGGTTAGTGAGGCAGTTGCGAGGGGACTTAAAGGAGCCACTCTGTTGAACTCAGGGCTCAGGAGCACCTCTGTGTGAGGTGGACACCTCACTTTGCATTTTCCGAAATGCTGTTATGTAGGAGACAATACTGCATAGTGGCTAACAGGTTTCAGGCTCTATTATTACACTGCCAGGGTTGAAATTCCACCTTGGCCACTTGCCAGCTTTGTGACCTTGAGCAAGTCACTTAAACTTTTTAGGGCCTCTGTTTTCTCATCTGCGAATTAAGATCTACCTCATAAGTATGTTAAATGGATTAAATGAGATGCTGTTTTATGGTCCTTTGCACAGAGTGAGTACTCAGTAATGCTTACTCCTCCTCCCATTATTTAATATTTTTATTGTTGTTAGTATTATTGAGTTTATTCCCAGTAGAAGCAGTAAAAAAAAAAAAAAGGACTCTGGACTCATTCCAACCAGGACTGAAATCCTGCCTGTCTTTCTATTGACTGGTCATGTGACTATAAGCCAGAGACTTCATCCTTTGAGCCTATTTTCTTATCTGTGTAACAAGGAAAACGATAGCTGTCCTACAGAATCATCTGGGATTTAAATCAGTTAACATTCATAAAATGCCTGGCATGCTTGACTCTAAATCCTCATTACTTGTCCATTCCTATCCCTTTTTATCTCCCTCTTCTACTGCCTCATTGTCCCCACAGGTGAGCACCCAACTCACTTGCTCAAGATCAAGCAGTTAGAAAGGAGGGGAACCAGCCTCATACCTGGGTTTGGTTGGACCCATCTCTCCTGCTTTTTGCATCTGATCACATACTCCATTAGAGGCAGACAGAGAAGGACAGGCCCGACCTGGAAGAGTCGTAATTAATTGGAGGCTTCAGGGAGGAACACGTGGATTCTGTGATGCCTGGACATGCCCTGTTGCTTCTCCCTATGGAAGTGGTAGGTCCAATAAGACTACGATATGATTTTTAGGGCTCTTGCTCATTGTTATTTAATTTGCTTTTCCCAATCACTCTGGGATATAGGTCTTGGCAGAGTTTATGATGCCCATTTTATAGAATAGACAATGGAGGCATTAAGAAGGGAAGAGGCTTGCTCAAGGCAGAACAGGGTTAGGACTGGAACCCAGACCCTGGTCCAGTGCTCCTTCCACAACATCCAAGTGCCTCTATTACTTTCTTGCTCTTGACTTCTTTAACTCTCATCCCTTGTCCCTACTACTGCCCCTTCTATACTCCCCACAGCCTGACCTCAGCTCTAAATGCATCACTGGGAAGACGATTGAATCTGGCTAAGCTCTAGCTAGCATCACCACAAATAGCCTCAATTTATTACACTTACTCATTGCAGATTCTACATTGACATGGTTGTAAATTGAACAGTGACAAGTTCCATATAACCTGTCAAGACAATTTAAGTGCTTGAAGTCAGATGTGCAGGAAGCAGACAATCTAGGAGGAAGAAATCTGAAACTTGATTCTTAGAAAGTGGATTTGCTGTCTACTCTCCACAGTGATCTGACACCTACCCTGTCAGGGTCCTGAACTGAATTGGCTGTGTGGGAGCTGAAAAATTCTGTGACTAGGCAGACTTAGATTCCCCTGACCAACTAAACCTGACTTGTGCAAAGCAGGAATTTATTGGGTCATGCAATTTGAAGGGGCACTACTGCATTCAGGTGTGGCTGGATCCAGGGGTCAAATATAGTCAACAAGAAATCTTTCTCTCTGTTTGAACTTCGTGTTTTTCTGTGTAGTCTTCTTCTTAGGCATACCCTTTGTAATGATGACAAAGGTAATCATCAGTAGCTCTAGGCTCACAACCTCATTTCTAGTAAATCTAGTAAAAGTTTTTGGTTTTCTGTATTGGCCTAGGTTGGGTTAGGAACTTCTCCCGAAACAATCAGTATAAACGATAGGCACTCATTGGCCAGGTATGAATTATATGGCCATCCTTAGAGATGAAGAAATAGGTCCTATGACCAGAAAAAGAGGTTACAGACATCCCTTCAAGTATCGAAAGGCCACTAGAATACGCTCCAGCCTTGGTTTTCCTAGTATACAAACTTTAGAGATTATAGTTCAGTATATCCTGTTTGAAAATGCTTCTTGTCTTGTTTGACCTAATTTCCTGGGGAAAAAATTGAGAAAAGTTTGGGTAAAACTCTTTCTGCTTTATCGACTTCATGTCCACAATCATGTAACATCACTAGCCCTTTTCTGATCCTGAATGAAAGTTGAAAATACTGTTTACCAAACACTTATCATGTGCTGAAAATTGGGTTTAATGGTCAGTGAGGATTTAATGTTTGCCTCCCTAGAAGCCAAACTGTTTTCTTCTAAAATGGTCTTGATTTTTGATTGGATAGCAACTCCTCCCACTCTCTGGATGGAATTCCACTTGAATTCCACACAAATGGGGTACAGGGTGCAGATTTTAAACCAATCAGTGTATCACTTTTCCTTATCGACAGAGATTGGTTCAGGGGTAATCATGTGACCTAAACTAGGAAGCTGGGGGCTTTCTTTGAATCAACTAAATAGCAGGCTTTGTCTTCCCATTGAACTTAGGGACAGGAGGCTGAGATGTGGCAGCTGTCTTGGCATTGCCAGGGTAAATGTGAAGGCTATGCCAAGGTGGAGGGAAACTGAGGCCTGCCTGTAATGAGTCCAGCTGTGCCTGACACCAGAGCTGTTTGCCTTTTCAGTCATTTGAGCCAGGGCATCTCATTTCTTGAGATGGGTTTTCTGTCATTTCTAGTACAACGAAATTTGGATGCCTAAAGTCCATCAGCTATTCAATGCCAAAATTGGAGCACGAATATGTTTGGTGCTCTTTTGATATACCTAAAGTTGTTTGAAAATCATTTTCAAAACTTTCAGTTTATTTCAAGTCAGTAAACTTAGAAAATAGACAACTCTAGATGCTTTCTTAAATACCTGCTTAACCTGACTTTTCTTGTTTATATCCCCTACACTGTGGTTTGTTTTTTTTTACATCTGCCAGCCCATTTTTTTTGGTCTTGGATCTTTTTTTCTGTTTTGTTACTGATTTTTTTTTTTAGCAATTATTGAGGTATAATTGACCTATACTAAACCATACAAATGTAAAGAATATAATTTTATACATCTGTGAAATTATCACCACAATCAAAATAATGACTATATACATTGCCCAGAAAGTTTTTGGTGCCTTTATGATCCTTCTCCCTGGCTGCTCCTGAATCCTGTCCCCAGCAACCAGGGGCCTGCTGTCTGTCACTATAACTAGTTTGCATTTCCTAGATATTTATATAACTGGAATCACGCAACACCCACTCTTTCTGAAAGTCTACATTCTTTAAAAATAATTGTTCTAATCTTTATCCACTTTGTAGTCTATCTCAAGAGCTCATTAGTTTTTTTAAATAGCTCATTAGTGTTTGTTGCTAAGTAGTACTCCAGTTGTATAGACGTACTGCAATTTGTTTATCCATTCAAATTGGGTTGTTTTCAATTTTTAGCAATTACAAATAAAACCATTATAAACATCCATGTACACGTCTTTGTATGAACATTAGCTTATAAGCTTTTATTTCTTTTGGGCAAATACTTGGAGTGGAGTAGCTGGATAATATGGTAAATGTGTTTAATTTCTAGGAACCCAGGTTGTTTTTCGAAGTAGTTGTATCCGTTTGGAGTTTGACCAGTGCTTTGAGAGCTCCAGCTGTTTTGCATTCTTGCCAAAACTTGGTATCACCAATGTTTCAAGTTTCACCTATTATATGAGGTCTGTGGTGGTTTCTCATTACGGTTTTAATTTGTATTTCCCTAATGACTAATAATGTTGAACATCTTTTTGTGTTCTTTTTTATCATCTGTATATTTTCTTTGATGGAAGTGTTTGTTAAAAAAATGAGTGTTGTTGCTCATTTTAAATTATGCTTTTAATTTTCTTATTATCGAGTTCTCAGTTTTTTGCTTTCTGGAGATACGTTCTTTTCCAGACACATAATTTGTCAGTATTTTCCCATAGTCTGTGGCATATCTTTTCATTTGAAGAACAGAAATATTTAATTTTGATGAAATTTAACTTTTTATTCTTTCATGGGACATGCTTTTGATGTCATATTTAAAAAACATATTTGTTTAACTTAAGGTCACAAAAGCATTCTTCTATGTTTTATTCTAGAAATTTTATAATTTTAGTTTTTACATTTAGGTCTATGATCCTAAATTAGTTTTTACATATTATGCAGGTTGCAAATGCAATTCAATGGATAAAGAAAAGTTCAACAAATTGTGTAGAACAATTAGGTACTCATATGCAAAGAAAAGAACTTTAATCTATACTTATATTAGTTTCCTACAGTTTTAAACAAATGAATGCAACTTGGTGGCTTAAAACAAGAGAAACTTATCCCTGCAAAGTTCTGAAGGAGACAGATTTGAAATCAAGGTTTAGTCAGGGTTGGTTTGTTCTGGAGGCTCTAAGAAGGAATCTGCTCCATGCTGTTCTCCCAGCTTCTGGTGCTTGTCAGTAGTCCCTGGGGTCCCTCGGCTTGTGGGTGCACTTGCTTCCCTGATCACCGTAGTGTTCTCCACATGCATCTGTGTTTTCACATGACCTTCCTAAAAGGACACCAGTCATTGGATATAGGATCCACTGTAATCCAGGATGGCCTTTTCTTTTCTAATTGTATCTGCAAAGACCCTTTTTCCAAATAAAATCACATCCACATGTATATGGGGCCAGGACTGTAACATGTCTTTTGAGAGGATACAATTTAACCTACTATAATACCTTTTTCCTGTTATTGAGTGCAATATCTTATAAATAAATGCCAATTAGATCAAGTTGGTTGATATTCTGTATTGTTAATGATTTTCACTATTTTTCTATTGATTATTAAGAGAAGGATACTGAAATATCTGACTATATTTGTGAATTTGTTTCTTTTTACATTTCTCTCAAGTACTGCTATTTTTAATTTGAAGCTCTGTTATTGGATACATAAACATTCAGGATTGTTATATCCTCCTGATTAATGACTCCTTTATCATGATAAAAATGACCTTCATTAGCTTTGATAATTCTGTTTGCTCTGAAATGTATGTACTTTGTCTGATATTCATATAACCACATCAGCTTTCTTTTGATTAGCCTTAGCACATCAAAAGTGTATCGTTTTTCCATACTTAAAAAAAAAGATTTTATTTATTTATTTTTAGAGAGAGAGGAAGGGAAGGAGAAAGAGAGGGAAAGAAACATTAATGTGTGGTTGCGTCTCATGCGTCCCCTACTGGAGACTTGACCTGGATGGGAACCCAGGCATGTGCCCTGATGGGGAAGTGAACTGGGGATCCTTTGGTTCACAGGCCCACACTCAATCCATTGAGCTACACCAGCCAGGGCCATACTTTTGATTTTAATATATTTGTGTCTTTATATTTCAAGTGTGTTTCTTGCAAGTGGATATGTGTTGCATTTTTGCCCATTCTGACAATCTCTGCCTTTTAATTGGTTTATTTAGACTGTTTATACTTACTGTAATTATTGATAAGGTTAGGTTTAAACTATTATCTTTCTATTTGCTTTCTATTTTTACTATCTTGCCTTTGTCGCATTTTAATTTTTTTTCTGTTTTCTTGTGGGCTGCTTGAATACTTTTTATGACTACATTTTGTCTCCTTTGTTGGCTTCTTAACTCTAACTTTTTGTTAGGTGTTTTAGAGTTTATAGTATATAGCTTTACTTATAATAGTCTACCTTAAAGTGATATAATTCTATTTCAAGTATAGTAGAAACTTGTAGTAATATACATCTATTTCTCCCCTCTTCACCTTTGTGCTGTTATTTTAATAAATGTTATTTTACATGTTATAAAAATAGCACATACTATTGTTGTTTAAAATTATTACTTTCTAAAGATATTTAAGTACTAAGAGAAAATATTATACATTTACATATGTATAGCTTATTTCTGGTGTTCTTCATTCTTTATGTAAATTTATATTTCCATCTGGTATTATTTTTCTTTTGCCTGAAGGACTTTCTTCAGCATTTCATATAGTGCCAGTCTGTAGGTGATGAATATTTTCTGATTTTGTTATCTGAACACATCTTTATTTTACTTTCTTTCTTGAAGTATATTTTCACTTAGTATACCATTCTATGTTTGCAGTTTTTTTTCTCTCTGGGATTTAAAGATGTTCCACTGTTGTCTTGCTTGCGTTGCTTCCAATGAGAATGCTGCCATCATCTTGTCCTTGTTTTGGTTCTTCTGTCTCTAACAAACATTTTTCTTTGACTGATTTTAAGATTCTCACCTTTTCAATAATTTCGAGCTCTTTGATTTGACATGCACTGAATTTATTTTTATTTACTTATTATTGTGCTGTGCTTCATTGAATTTCTTGAGACTATAGGTTTATAGTTTTGATCAAATTTGGGAAACTTTCACCATTCTTTTTAAAATATTTTTATTGCTATAATTTCAAGTTCACTAAGACTGTATAAACTCTAATCTTCTGTTAATCCAAACCAGTATATTTTGTATCTAAAATACTTTGGTGTTTAATCTTGGATGTTACAATTTACCATTTTATAAAATATCTTTCTGTTTACATTTTTGACATATAGAATAGAGTTATAATAATTATTTTAATGGCCTTATCTGCTGATTCTGACATCTGCACCACTTCTGGATTAATTGTGAGGGTTGTTTTCTCCTCCTGATTATATATAGGTTTTATTTTTATGTTTTTTGTCATATCTAGTAATTTTTCCCTGGATGCTAGACGTTATGAATTTTATCTTGTTTGCAGCTAGATATTTTGTATTCTTTGTTCTAGGAGGCAGTTATATTACTTAGAAAGAGTTTGATCCTGTTGTGTCATGCTTTTAAGTTTGTTTTAGTCAGTAAAGGCAGTAATCTGGGTACTCTTGCACTTGCCTTGCTTGTGTTTATCTGTCAGGTATCAACATCCTTCAATGGCTGCTCACTATTTTGAAAGCCATTGTTTTATATTTTCTGTCCATTTTTGGTTGTTTCAGGTGGAAGGGTAAATCTGATTCCTGTTACTCCAGCTTGGGTGGAAGCAGAATTTTGTTCCAGCCTTCTAGATCATTTTTTATTATTATTGATCAATATCATGATTATTATCCCAATTTATAGATGATAAAATAGAAGAAGTTCAGAAACATTAAGCCATTTAAAGGGAAAAAGTAGTTTTAGACGGTATTTTTCCCCTCAAAGTGAACGGAAGTGATTAGAAAGTGAATTTGCAAAGGAGAAACAGGCCAGTTCTGGTGACCTGTGACTTACCCTTCTTTCTTCTTAACCGAAACAAGGTGACTTCCATCTTCCTTACCTTTCTAGAGCACCAGCTTCTCTCCTTCGTTGTTTTCTGAACCACTGATTTCTACCTAAAATAGATTTCTGCAGATTTCGACTTCTTTGGGATTAGTCAGCAATAAATTGCTATCTAATTCAACAATGAGAAATAAGAAAGGACTACTGTTTTGGAATGAATTTCATGGAGAAATGAATATTTTTTTAGTACTTTCTCTGAGGTGTTGCTGTCAGCCAGTGCTGAGAGATAAGAGTGGAGAATGGTGGCATGAGCCCTTGGACACTCACTTTCAAGACCAATTGTTATTTTATAACGTGATTCAGTGGGGGATACTCTGGAATGGACGTACCAGGCATGTGAACTTGAGCTTTTGTCAACTCACCAACTTTCACAGTGATATGTCTCTTGGCCTCCATGACCTTCACTATAAAATGGAGTCAAAGATACTCCAACAAATCTATTCTTGTGGGTTACTGGGAAGGTGAAACATAACCATGGATGTTGCTTTAGTAGGAAAAGTTTAAAAGCTGAATCTAAGAAGGACTTACAAATCTCTTTCTTTAATAAACTAGATATAAGTACCCTTTCACCTTTAGAAAGAAGATTTTTTTGTGGGGATGCCAGATCCAGGGGCATTTTATCAGAGGAAAGACCTGAAGTTTAGAAGACCCACAAGTTTAGGAATTGGACCACAATGGATTTTGTGCTCTGACATATTTATTTATTTACATCTTGTTTTATTCCAAAGCTAATCCCAGTTTGGACCCAGACTTTCTAGCAACAACCATGGAGGATTCTTGAGACCATCCCCCAGTGAAGTTAAACTGCCACCTGCTTTCCCCCATGTGCCCTTTCAGGCTAACTAGCCTGCAATATTTTGACCCGGCTCTGTGTGCCTCAAGAATTAGCCCAATTATCTTCTGGGAAGGTTTCCTAATAGATTGAGATGTTCCTTTATCTGTACATCTCCTGGACTTTGTTACAGAGCTTATCATATTATAGAGCAATTATTCCTTAACATTTCTGACTATTTTATTGTATTTTAAGTCCCTCGAAAGCTGGGAACAGATTTAATTCATCTCATATCCTCTGATGCTCAAAAAAATTGACACAGTTTTTATATTTCTTAAAGAAAAAATCCTCATAGATAATTCATTACATTTCAAAGAGTTTTAAAGCAGTGCAAAAGGAAATAAAGTCAGTAAAAGCTCCTGTGTTCCTCTCCCTCTCTTAGTCTCTCACTCTAGGGACAGCCACTGCTGACAGCCACTGCTCACACCCCTCAGACACACCTGTGCACAGATACAGCTTATAGACACATTCAACTCCCTAGAACAAAATCGAAATGGGATGATGATTTACATATTATTCTGCAATTTACTTTCTTTGCTGAATATGTGTGGCATTATTTTATAATATTCCATTTTTAAATGCCTTCTTTGTTTACTAGTTGCTTTTAATTGACAGATGCATTTTTAGGTCTTTGCTATTAAGTACAAGGTTATAAAAAAGTATAATTGAAAATTTTCAATCCGCTTTCCCCAAATTTGGAAATGTTGCTTTTTAAGTGATCTTGAAATGTTTGATTGATTTATTTCTCTTCTTCTTAACCAAGATAACACAAACTGTAAATTTCAAACAGTTGGTTTTCACAACTGTTTTCAAACTATTTTTCCCTATTTTAAATCCAAACATCTTAAGACACAACTTCAAAACATTTTAGATATTAAACTAGTTTATTTTCTAAGCATGCTGATGAATTGAAATTTTTTGAAGATGATTTTAAAACAACTTGAATGTTCCAAAATAACTTCTTAATATTTTGAAGCATTTGACAACTCATTGAGTTTTACAAAATATTTATAACAACATTTGAATAAAAGTGATTAGAAATTGCAGAAAAAGCGAAACATTTTTATTATATACCTTTATTGTTGCAAATATTTTTTCCTAATTTTGTCTTTCAATGCTAGAAAATATATTTAATGTGTTAGTAATTTTCATTAAAGGAATATGAACTCTTTATTACCATTATACCATTTTCTCATTTTATTCATTTAACAAATATTTACCGAATGCCTACTATGTATTAGCCAGTGTTCCAGGTGGTGGGGAGACAACAGTAAGTGAAAGACAAAAGTGCCTACAGGTATGGAGCTTATATTCTAGTGTGGGAGATCAAAATACACAAATTTATTAAGTAAAACATATAAGAGACTGGTAAGTTCTATTAGAAGGGAGGGGGAAAGGCAAGGAAAAAGCATAGGAAATGCTGAGGGGAGGGCTTACAGTTTTAAATAG
>PVKM010037767.1:0-14741 GCA_004027735.1 Carollia perspicillata | reverse complement strand
TTGAGCTAAGATTCAGCTGGAGGATTAAGTGATAGAGGAAATTAATGGATACAAAGATACTTAATGAGTAAAATTCCCAGGTCTTGATGATTGGATATGGGCTGGAGATGAGGGAGAATAATTTTTCTAGCCCTGGCTGGTGTAGCTCAGTGAATTGAGTGCGGGCTGTGAACCAAAGGGATGCCGGTTTGCTTCCCAGTCAGGGCACATGCCTGGGTTGCGGGCCAGGTCCCCAGTGGGGGCCACGTGAGAGGCAACCACACATTAATGTTTCTCTCCCTCTCTTTCTCCTTCCCTTCCCCTCTCTAAAAATAAATACATTTTTTTAAAAAAAGAATAATGTATCTAGAAAGAACCCTAAGTTTTTGGCTAGTAAACTAGATGGAAGGTGGTGCCACCTTTGAAGATGCAAAATATTGAGGACCAAGGTTTTTAGGAAAGATCATGATTTCCATTTTGGCCATGTTGCGTTTGAGGTGCTTTTGCGCATCACGGGGCAATGCCAAGTAGCAAGATACATGGTTTGGAGCTGATGCCATAATTTAGAGTTGTGAAAATACAGATTTCAGAGCTGTGGGTGTGAGTGAGATGAGGGAGAAGTCCAGAGCTGCCCAGGACTGGGCCTTGAAGAAGGCCTCCGGAATTTAAAGGTAGGTTGGGGGAGGAGGAACTGGCTGAGGACCCTGAGGCAAACAAGGAAGGAGGGAAACCAGGAGAACGTGAGGTCACTCTTGTCTTTCGGAACCACAGCTGATTAGGCCATCTCTTGCTTAAACTCTTTCAGTGGCTAGTGCCATCACCCCATCTTCCCCCAGTGAAGTTTGAGCTCAGTACTTCATTGTGTATACTGCACATCAGGCCTTTCCAAGAGGGTCCCAAACTGTTTTTATTATGTATTTCCCTCTTCACCCCCTGCCCTGATGTACCTTAAGATACAGAAAGGTCTCACCAGTACCCAAGAGTAAAGTACTTAGATCCTAAACCTCAGACTTTGCACATGCATCAAATGTCCTTTTTTTTTTCTTTCTTTCTTTTTCTTTCTTTCCCTTTCTTCCTTCCTTTTCCTTCCCCCCTCTCTCTTCCTTTCCTTTCCTTTCTTTTGAAGAGTCCAATGTCACTTGTCTCCATCTTGACTCCAGCTGAAGTCTCCATCAGCTACCCTAGGAAGAGTTAGTTGCTTCCATAAATTTAATTTCTGTATTTTTTTAACAACACTTACAACATTGCAATTTATTTGTGTTTACCTAAGGCTAATTTTTTTTCAGTCGGAATCCTTATCTTATTTGTTGTTTCTAAAAACTTAGCACAGAGAAGATTTGCTAAATCAATTAATCTATTATGTTTTTGTCTTCATTCATTGATTCTCAGGTGGATTGATTCCCCCTACCCTCCATCCCTGGGGACATCTGGCAATGACTGGAGACATTTGTAATTGTCACTACAGGCATCTTGAGGATAGAAGCTAGGGATACTGCTGAACATCTGTAATGCATAGGGTAGCCCCCACAACAAAGAACTATTTGTCTCAAAATGTTGATTCTATGCAGAGGCTGAGAAACCCAATCTCGGTTTACCACCTTAAATGAATTCCTATTTATGCTGTAAATTTCCAGTAGATATTTTTTGTCACTGAAATAAGCAACCAAAGCACTAATGTTGTTGATTTTAAGATCTGCAAATGTACTCATCATTCTTCAGTACATTCTTCAAGTGTTTCTCAAACTTGACTGTGTGTCAGAATCACTTGCAGGTCATGTGGCTGGGCCCCACTCCAGAATTTCTGATTCTGATTTCAGGTAGGGCCTGAGAATCTGCATTTCCAACAAGTTCCCATGTCATACTGATGCAGCTGGGCCAGGGTCCACACGTTGCAAACCACAGCCTTGGAGAACCTGAGGGTTGGTCACACTTTTCCCCATTAGAAGACATGTCCAGAAACATGACATGTCCAGAAGCTTCTCTGGGGAGTCAGGCCCTTCCTGTTCCTATGTTTCCCAACCAGATACCTACCTGGAGCTGCTTCTGTGGTGACTGCCTAGTTGGTGCACCTTAGACTCAGAACAGATCACATTCCAGAGAACTGATGGAGGACAAGCCACAGGGCAAGGAACGACCACTCTCCCTTTTCCCCCCACACGTGTGGAGAGCCAGTTTTGGTCCTGAGATCCAGGCTCTTTAAAACAAGGTGACACCCTGCCTCCAAGGTCCATAACGTAGCTCCTCAGAGCACCTGTGTGGGAATCACCGGCAGGGTTCAGATTCATGGGCCTGTCTTCAGTAATCCTGGGAGTCAGCCAGTGAATTTGCCTTTTAATAAGCACAGTACATCAGTGGTTCTCAAAGTGTGGTGGTCATCATCAGACCAGTGACACCATCTCCACCTTGGGAGCTGTTAGAGCTACAAATTCTAGGACAGGACCCCAGACCCACTGAATCTGATACTCTGACTGTGGGCCCAACAAGAACTCTAGGTGATTCTGGCACATGCTCAAGTTTGAGAACACCTGGTTTAAATTTTTCTGCCACTCAAGTTTAAGATCTCCGGATTTGGATAGTTTTTCACTTCAGTTTCTTGTTTCCTTTCCTACCTGTATATGCCGAAAAGACCCACGGGGAGCAAAGCGTCCCCCGCGAAGACCGCCCTGAACGACATTTGTGTCCAAGAAGAGAGCCTGAGCATGAACCTCTGTTGAATTTGGTCATTTGTATGAGAGCCACTCCCACTTTATCTGGCCAGTGGTCCCTGCGGAGGTCGATCTGGCATTCTCTAAAGCCCAGACTAGGGCTGAGCAACCTCGGGAAGAGGTGAAGTGTGCTGGCTTTTCCGAAGGTACTTGGCCGATGTCCCGCCCCACGCTCCTGCGTAAACAGGCGGTTCCCGTGGCAACGCCTGGAACCCACGTTAAAGGCTCTGCGGGGTCCCGGCGACAGCCACTCCAGCAGACCCCGACTACCGGCAGCAGCCTCTGGCCCGGGCCAAGCCACCCTCCGGGTTGCTGCCGCCTCCCTTGGTGCGGAATGAGCAGCCCCGCGGCGGCCGCGGAGCCCCATGGAGCAGCAGCTGCCGCCGCCGCCGGGCCGCCAGCCAGTGTGCATGGCCTCATCCGGCAGCCCGCGCCCCGGCTCCCCCTCCGCGGCCGCCACACCTGGCGGAACTTCCTCCGCGGAGACGGCGGCAGCCGTGCTCTCCTTCAGCACCACGGCTACCGCGGCGGCCGCGGCGCTGGAGAACCAGAGCCGCGGGACCGAGGGCGACATCACTGGCGCCTCGGCTGGCCGCGGCCTCGGCTGGCACGGGGCGGCTGGGGTGGAGGGGAGGCCGCTGCTGTCGCACGGGGCGGCGGTGGCGGCCCAGGCGCTGGTCCTCCTGCTCATCTTCCTGCTGTCTAGCCTGGGCAACTGCGCGGTGATGGGGGTGATCGTGAAGCACCGGCAGCTCCGCACGGTCACCAACACCTTCATCCTGTCCCTTTCCTTGTCGGACCTGCTCACGGCGCTGCTGTGCCTGCCCGCCGCCTTCCTGGATCTCTTCACGCCGCCCGGGGTTTTGGCGTCTGACCCCTCCGCCGCCGCAAGGCCCTGGCGCGGCTTCTGCGCCGCCAGCCGCTTCTTCAGCTCCTGCTTCGGCATCGTATCCACGCTCAGCGTAGCCCTCATCTCGTTGGACCGCTACTGCGCCATCGTGCGGTCGCCCCGGGAGAAGATCGGTCGCCGCCGCGCTCTCCAACTGCTGGCAGGCGTCTGGCTGGTGGCCCTGGGCTTCTCCTTGCCCTGGGAGCTGCTCCACACACCCCGGGAGTCCCCAGCAGCACAGAGCTTCCACAGTTGCCTATACCGGACGACCCCGGACCCAGCGCAGCTGGGCGCGGCTTACAGCGTAGGGCTGGTGGTCGCCTGCTACCTGCTGCCTTTCCTGCTCATGTGCTTCTGCCACTACCACATTTGCAAGGCCGTGCGCCTGTCAGATGTGCGCGTGCGGCCCCTGACCACCTACGCACGCGTGCTGCGCTTCTTCAGCGAGGTGCGCACAGCCACCACTGTACTCCTGATGATCGTCTTCGTCATAGGTTGCTGGGGACCCTACTGCTTCCTGGTGCTGCTGGCTGCTGCCCGTCAGGCCCAGGCCATGCAGGCCCCCTCGCGCCTCAACGTGGTGGCTGTCTGGCTGACCTGGGCCAATGGAGCCATCAACCCTGTCATCTATGCCATTCGCAACCCCAACATATTGATGCTCCTGGGGCGCAGTCGGGAAGAGGGTTACCGGACTAGGAACGCAGACGCTTCCCTGCCCAACCAGGGCCCGGGCCTGCAGGCCAGAAGGCGCAATCGCCTGCGAAACCGAAACCGCTGTGGCAACGGGCTGGGAGCCTGCAGCAGAATGACCTCTTCCAATCCGACCAGCGGGGTGGCTGGAGACCAGGCCTTGTGGGCTCGCAAAAATCCAGTTGTACTTTTCTGCCGGGAAGGGCCACCAGAACCTGTGACAGCGTTGACCAAACAGCCTAAATCTGAGGTCGGGGATACCAGCCTCTAAGAAGGATTGGCACGCACAGTTTGTGATGGCAAATTTTCACCGGCTTTGTTTAACAATACAGGATTCTGGGGGAAAGTGTGTATTTCATAAAGCCAAACACTTAAAGAAGGTACAGAGGAGGACGCCTACCCCTCTTCCCCAAACAGCATACAAGACAAAGTCCCCTTCTTCAAAAGGGGCAGAGGGAATGTAAAGTGCAATCATTAAAGTAATCTTAAACCACACAACCAAGCATTGTGAACTGTAAGTGCCAAAAATGTCTAAAATAAAATTCACAATTACTGAAAAGCTCATGTTACAGGAATCACACTGCGAAACAACAAAATCATTGAATGCAATCAGTATTTGTTCAAACACGTAGAGTTTCAGGAAAGAACAGAGACCCTCAGAATTACTTACCACCCCTCTAAATCACGGGCATTCAACAAAACTTCACATTTCTAGAATATGCTACTCTGACATGCACAGGGTGCTTAGATTGGGAGCCGAAAACTCTTACCCTTACACACTTTGATGTACTCTAAAATCTTTGTGGGAAATTAAAAATTCCTATTCCATATAAAACCATTGTAGGATTTTGAAAAGGTGGTTTATTGTCATAAAATCTAGTCACCTGAAGTACGAAAATAAAGAAGTATGGCTGTTTAAAAAAGTATTCTAAGATCATCCTTAAAAACTAATATTCTTCATCCTACCCTCAGAATGACCTGCCTGGTCCAGCTTTGAGGCTTCACCCTTACTCCAGCCTGCCCCTTAATAAATCGGGAGGTGCCCCCCTCGGACTGCTTTCACACTTAAAAAAAATAACGTTTATAGTAGAACATCTTTGCCTATTGAGGTAAAATAATTTTTGGATGCAGCCAGAAATGTAATTTGAAGTCAGGTTGGGTGAATATACAGGGTCCAGCAGTAGTGACACCAGCTTGAGTGTGGTGGTCGGATAATAATATGGGTGTAATAGTTTATATGGGTGTAATAATATGGGTTCAAATAACTTATTTGAGCATTTCATCTAAAATGTCATAAGGTGTGCTTGAGTGTGATATTGTTATGTTACAGAATTACATGCCTATGATTTTGTAATAAAAGATTTCTAATAAAAAGGGGTATTATTTGTGCCAGACCCCATGTATAGACTCTCTATAAAGTAACAGAATTTCACTGTCACATGGTTTTTAGCTATCTGAAGAAGTTTCTTAAGTGGAATTCTAAAAATATTTTGAGAAGTGGCACTTGGAATAAACATAGAGCTTTCCAAGAGAATCATACTCTCCTACATTAGGAGGTTTGGGTACATTTAAAAAAAAATGGACCCCACCCTGGTTGGTGTGGCTCAGTGGCTTGAGCACAGCCCTGTGAACCGAAAGGTCACTGGCTCAATTCCCAGTCAGGGCATGTGCCTGGGTTGCAGGTCCCCAGTTGGGGGCATGTGAGAGGCAAATGATCCATTTATCTCTTGTACATCGAGATTCTGTCCCTCTTTTTTTTCCCTCCCTTCCCCTCTCTCTAAAAATAAATAAATAAAATCTTAAAGAATTAAAAAGTGGATCCTTACTTTATAAGTATGACTTTCCTAAAATAATACCATCTTTATTAGACAGGGAGACTAGGTATATGGAATTACATAATGTAAAAGGGTCTTAATAACTTAGGCAAGTCAGAGAGGTACTTCAATTAAGATATAGAGCTACCTTTAGAAAGGTAGGGAACAAAGATGCTTTTAAAAAATTCAAAAGCACAATTCAAGATTTGCGTGTATAAAATTTCATCGGAAGTCACTCGTGTACTCCGAGTTTTATCAGGTGTTTTGTCTTTTCTCCTTCATTCTTTCCTTTGCTCCATCCCGCCCTTCTTTTCTTCTGTATTTCATAGCCTTTACCGAATAAGAACCTTCAACTAGATGTGAAACATCCACTATCATACAAAGATTTTAATGTGAAATAGCCACCTTGTTTCTTGTAAAGTATTTAAAGATGTTTATTATATTTAAGTTTTTCTGTGATCAGTGGGTGTATGTCATTATTTTGTAATCAAAAGCTGAAATATGTATTCACATCAGAACTAAAGATGTTTTAAATTTCCTCCCCAAGGCATCATCACAATCAGAAACTTATGCTATCTGTACATATCTTGCTACACTCAATGTAGTACCAAGTAGGTGAGATAATCTCTCCTCTTCAGGACTTGTTATAAACCATATACAGACTTAATGCAGCCAAACAGACATTTAACAGATATCTACCCTATTTGCCTGTTAAAGACAAAAAAGTTGTGTATTTTTTGTCATTGTGAGAAAATGGAAGTCATCTCTACAATTTAGAGAGAAATAATTGAAAAAATCTTCCAGTTATGGAAGATATCACATGAAAGGAATTCAGCGACTGTGAATAAAGGGCAGAAAAATAGACAGAGATCTTGGGGGAAGGAGGAGAGCACAATGTAGCATGACACAAAAAGGCCAGAATGTAATCTTTCATACCTCATTCTGCTCCCGACTCGAGTATTTCATCTGAATTACAGTAACAGCAACAAGTCACACTCAGCATAGTACATACCTTAGCTCATTTGATCCTCAAAGCCACCTTCTGAGGGGGATGCTATTGTGATTACTCCCCCTATTTTACAAGTGAGGAAACTGAGGCACAGAAGAGCTATAAGGCTTGCCTGAGTTCACACAGCAAGTAAGTGCTAGATGTGAGATTTGTGCCTAGCAGATGGGTTAGCCACTGCATTGTCTGCCTCTAATTTGTACAAGAATATGGGAAATCTAGAAAGGAGCCAGAGACGTTAAAAACAATTATCAAAGGGATGGGAAAATAGGTGGCATAAAATTTAAAATAAAGGAAGTTTTTAATTTGGAGAGTGGCTATATAAGATGTGTGTTTTAAAAATAAATGAGAGATTCTCGTTCTGATCGGTGTGGTTCAGTTGGCTGGGCATCATTCCAAAAACCAGAAGATCAAAGGTTTGATTCCAGGTTGGGGCACATGCCTGGGTTGCAGGTTCAGTTCCCAGTTGGGGCCTATGTGAGAGTCAACAAATCAATGTTTCTCTCTCATATTGATGTTTCTCTCCCTCTCATTCTCCCTCCCTTCCTCTCTCTCTGAAATCAATAAAAGAAAAACAAGTTTTTTGAAAAAGAGATTCTTAGCAATTACGTATACTTATGCCCCCGGACTGGGTGATGTCAATGTCTGTCTTCTCTATTTTTGCTCCAGGGCAGCTGAGCACAGCTGGAGAAAAATTATAAAGTCAGATCAGTTAGACCTTTTGCTCCTTGCTACAGTCCACAGCCTCACCAGGGCCTCCACCCTGCTCTGCCTTCTGAACCTCTCCACTTGGCAGCGCAATCTTTGTGCCCACTGTATGTTTCTACAAACTTTCTTCATGCAAACTTTTAAATGACCCTTTGCTCTCAGAAGATGACCATTGCTCCTACTTCACCGAAAAATAAAATAAAGTAAAGTAAAATAAAAATAAAAATGAAAGGCATCAGATACATATACACTCATATTTTAGCTACCAAATGTTAACAAACTGGATTTACACCAGTTCTGAGCTCTGTGTTTTCAATAATAAATAAACCAGTCCCCCAAATCTCATGCTATCAATTATTTCCTTTCCTTGTGTTGTTAGCCTTTCCCACTGATCCAAATCCCTCCACTAAGCATTTAAACATGCTCTAAGCTCTCAGTTATAAGAGAAAAAAAAAGGCCTCTACTATCCCCCCCTCCTTTTCTCTCCCTCAGCTCCCTGCTTTCAGCTCAATCTGTCCGAAGGATTGACTGCACCTCTACTGGTGATCTAAAGCCCAGTCCACAATTTTCATGCTGCAAGAAAGTCATTCTTAGGCAAGTATTTCTCTCCCCAATTTCCTCTTCCGCCAGATGGCAAAACTCAAGATGGCAGCATCCAGGTTCTAGGGGCTTATTTAGCACCAGGGCATCGGTGAGCATCAGCCTTTGGTGCTCACCCATCCGTGTGGGCCTCGCTGAGGCATCCGTCAGTCTGTCTCCAGTCACATCTACAGTTTACTGTGTGCTTATCCCCACGCAGTTCAGGAGGACCCAGTTCTAATGTCAGACAACTCTGCAGCTCTTCTTTGGACACAGAAAGATTATTACTCCATCTCAGTGCCACAGGCCTGTGACAACACCCGTAGTGCTGTCTCAGGCTGTTTTTAAAAAATCATTTCTTCATGTTTTTGATTATTTAGAACATTTAATATTGTTGGGTCAATAAATCGAAGTTATATATAAAGGATACATTGGGAGTTCCATTTATGGAATGGCAGTTAGGAGCGCTGTGGACCCTTCCCCAGTAAAACACGTAAACACGTATTAACTGCTGAAAATTATTTAAAAAGCAATTACTGACATCTTTCAAAATTGTCCTAAGAGCATATAGCAGATAAAGAAATATTTATTCGAGAAAGTCTACTATGACTTGGTAAAAACAGCTAAAATCGTGGGATTCGATTCCAACCCCCCCCCCCCCATGCTCCCAGCTCAGTGTGACAGGAACTTCACTTCATGTGAGCACAGCCAGGAGAATGGGGCTCCCTCTTCCCCCAGCTCCCAGTCAGGACTGCGCTCTATTTCGGGGAAGAGCAGGCCATGAGAACTTCTCACCTTTCCAGGTACCAGTGGCAAAGGCTAAATCCCAGGTGATTACAGCAAAGAGGTTGGGGGTTCTCTGCTTCCACCCGGCCCCCATCCGTAGGGTAGGTGCTTAACCTCAGGTGCAGCCTGCTGGGAATACACTAAATATGCACTTTAGTTTTGTCCTCAGTCGTTGGATGCGGTTCTTCTTTTAGGGCATAATCGTCATTCTCAAGGTAAAGCCTTTATGTTGTCTTAAATGAATGCCCGAGGTGCTCCGGGAAATCTCTCCATTCCAGGTGGACTATGGCTGCAGCATCATCCAATCCAGTGTCATTTGCTTTTCTCCGGTCCACACATTCCAGTCTCTTCAGCTGCCTCCAGCGCTGATCTCTATGGTCAGCCTGGCAAGACCACCGGGCTTTACTTGGGCTCAGCCTCCCGATGTCAGTCTGAAAAACAGCCCTAGGCAGGAAGATGAGGGGTTCATATGCGTACAGAGCACCAGCACGACACCTGCGCAGAGTAAATGGGCAATGTATGCTGGTTTTTATTATGAAATCTTTATTCACTGATGTGAAATTTTGTATCCGTACACGTAGTATTTTATTAAAGTAAAAAGTCCATTACAAAATAGTATAGTTAGAGTGATCTCATTTTTGGAAAACAAGCTTGTATTGGTATAAATCTGAAAGGATATATACAAATATTATTATTACTACCAAAAAATATTTTTACCAAACTATAAAATTATAGGTACTCTTTAGTTGTGAATAATTTATCTCATTATGTTTTTGTAATAAGCATCTGTTACTTTTAAAAAATGAATGATAAAGATAAACCATGAATGATAAAGATAAACTTGAGGGGTCCATGTTGAAAAAGTCCCTCCACTTGGCCTTGGAAGGAGTGAAATCGTTTCCGTATTTACGGCAATGGCCCGGGAGCATCCGCCTGAGGCCTGAGTTACCAGCCTGGGCCCTGAGAATATACCACCCCAGGAACACTTCTAAGTTGTGTGTCTAAGTAGTTTCTAAAAAATCCTGTAAAAAGTTTAGGAAGCCAGTCTTATATTCTACTTTTTATCATATTGTTATATTATGAATAACAAAATATACCAAGGATTCAGATATTTTATGCATCTAATACCCTGCTTTTCCCTCTGCACATAGGAGTGGAGAGGATCATGTCATCACGTCACTACTCCTTCTGTCCTGCCTGTTCCTCCGTCAGCGGGATCTCCCTACAACGCTGCTTACGAAAGCACAAACCACCCGATTCTCACAATTGTTGGACGTTCTTTCACGGAGCGGGGCGGCTGACCCGGGGGGCTAGTGTCTCTCTCCTAGAGCAGTGGGCACATTTGAACAGGCCACCTTTCCTCTCGGAAGGAATATGCTCTCTGGTCAAAATCAGAGAAATATCTCCACTACGTTAAGGCAAAACAGGTATCTGCCTAACTTAATATGTTCTCTGCATGGGCCAGTTGAAAAATAAACAATGGTCAGTCAACTTGTTCTCTCTCCAAGGAACCTAACGCTCGATTTAATTGGACAATATTTTCTTAACCCTTTCTACCTTTGGCGACAAGAGACGAAGGAGGGCCGGGGCAGAGCCCACCGCCCCCTGTGGTCACTAATGCCTGCTCGCTTCTGGGCGTCAGGGGCAGACAGGCAAGGACTGAGCTCACACTTGAAGGGGGAAGAAATTCAAATAGCATTTTATTTGGGATTTGAAAAGCCTGAAATACTACTAATTCCCCACAAGGAGGCTCCATTATCAAGTATAACAATTTTCAAAGAGGGAAAAGTATCAACCATTTTAAAAGCAGCGCATCGTGGTGTATTAAACTTGCATAATCTTTAAACACTTCAACATTCTTGATTACAGATTCGTCCTCATTATCGTATAAAAAAGTATTGTATCATCTCAGTGCTCTGCAAAGCTAAGGCCAATGTGTTATGCATTAAATCCACACTTTAAATTAATCTGAGTACACAGAACAAGAGAGACGTTCTTTTGGGTGTGTGTGTGGGGTGGGGGAGATGGAAAGTTGATAGTTATGATAAGAAGAAATTTTATCATCTTTCAATTATTACATTTGATTCAAAAGTTGTCACATAGATTCAACTTTGGCTTTCTAAGTCAAATAAGAAAAAAGATTAACCTTTGGCTAAAATTCTTTCCTGTGTATATAAGGCAAAACATTATTACCTATTCAGTAGCTCTTTACTTAATCAATAACATATATGGCCATGGCATTATTTTAATTTTACTCTTTAAAATTAAAGCAATGAATACTTCTTATTGGATGATATAATATCTTAAAATATGGGTATTAACATTTCTAAGTGGCTATAAGTTTATTTAAATATTAAAAAGGAGCCCTGGCTGGTGGGGCTCAGTGGATTGAGTGCTGGTGTGCAAATCAGACAGTTGCTAGTTTGATTCCCTGTTGGGGCACCTGCCTGGGTTGTGGGCTGGGTCCCTGGTGGGGAGCACATGAGAGGCAACCACTCATTGACATTTCTTTCCCTCTCTTTCTCCCTCCCTTCCTCTCTCTCTAAAAATGGATAAACAAACTATTAAAAATAAATAAATATTAAAAAGGAAATATAGCCTAAATACATAATTACTAACTTATATGATTAAAATCCTTTTCAATGTATAATGTTAAAACTAGACAGATGATGTAACACTGTATGATGTTAGAAGTTTTCCATTTGCCTCCTCAGTTCTCTGAAAAAATCACTTAGAATAAATACGACCAGTGTCATAAGTGTTCAATTAACTTTATATTTAAATCATTTATTTTATATGCTATGATGTAAGTATAAAATATCTCAGAGCAACTGAAAAACAAGGTGAATTGCTTTATGTGGAAAATATAATTAGATTTGTAATCTGAGAGTTTTAGTGTTCTAAGACTTTATCTCTTACAGGGAAGGATTTGGGGTGTAGCTAGCATCTACTGAGCACCTCCATTAGGTGCTTCCCTAACAGCATTTCCTTTACTTTGTATCTACAGGCTAGATAGTACTATGTGCATTCTGTAGATGAAGAGACTGAGACTCGAAGAAATAACTTGATCAAGATCACACAGCCATCTAAATGACGACTGCTATTGGAAGTCCTGGGACTGGAACCAGCAGCGGTGGGTGGGCAGAGGGTGGGGAGGGGAGGGGTTGGGAGTCTGAGAGGAAGGAGGAGGCAGGAGGAAGTGAAATGAGGGCAGAGTCTTATCTGGGCGCTCACGAAAGGAGTGATTTGTGTTCCTCAGCATGCCTACTTGTCCTCCTCAGCCCCGCTGCTGCCAGATGGGTCTCGATTATTCTAGTCGGTTGAATTTATGAGCATCAATATTACGTTGGAAATGTAAGAGTGAAATTGGCTTCCTACAATAACTTTTTAATTGATTACTGGGTGGCCAGGCAACTAGTTTCTCAACGTCCATTTGGCCTTTCTCCCTAAAGGTCAGGACTGTGCCAAGCTGGACCTGCGAGCAGTATACAGAAGACCTGGTGGCCATGTCTCAGGCAGCCTGGGCTATGTGGTCAGAATCTCAGAGACTCACCGATGCCCCCTGTGCACCTGGAGGAACCTGGTTTCCTTGGGGGATGCTCAGGCTGCCTGAAAAACTTCTGGTCAGAGTCAAGAGTGGATCTTGTTTTAAACAAGTAACTGGGAAAGATGTAGGACAAAAATAATCTGAAATTAAACACAGAATGTTGGATTTAGCAAGAAGTGGATAAACAGACAGTCTATCAAAAAAATGATACTCTTGTGTACCGAAGCACTTTAGTCGATAACAGAGGTAAACTTTTCAAATAAGTTCTAAATAGATTCCCGATTGGTTCTTTGTATTTGGTGCAAAAAAGACTAATCAACTTTGTGTATTTACACCTTAATTTCCTCTTTTTTTAATTAAATTTAACAATGAATAGGTTCATGAAGCTTTATTTCTAAATATATAACCATTTACAGAATTCAGTTTTAGACATTTTTATTTTGGAGCTCACATACACATGTTCCTTAGAAAGATATTTTATTTATTTACCTATTTATTTATTTTGCTTTTCTTTATTTAAACAATTTCTATTTTTCAATTACAGTTCACATGCAATATTATATTGGTTTCAGGTGTACACCCCAGTGATTAGACATTGTATAACTTGCTAAGTGATCATCCCGATAAATCTTGTACCCATCTGACAACATACCTAGTTATTAGAATGTTATTGACTATATTCCCTTGTGTACTTACAGCCCCTCTACAACTTACTTTTAAATGATCAAACTGCATGTGTGGTAAACAAAATAGTTACCAACCAGTATGGTGTGGATACAGACACTGGTTATACACCTTTAAATGATTTTTTCTCTTTTTTTAATGCACCTTGGCTGAATAAATATTCACCCTAATTATGGGGAAAGTGGTAGGTAGGTAGCTTGGGATGAAATTTCCCCCTTTTTCCATTAAAAATTAAACTATTACTTAATTGCTCTCAGATGAGAGGAATTGCATCACCCAAGACTATGCCTCTCCCCAGGGGCGGCCCATATCCAATCTCTGGTCAAGGTGGAGATACAACAATGTAGTCCTTTTACCTTAATTAGGGATGGCTCTGAAGGACCATCGCAAGTCCTCAAGGGATCTGCGGGGGTCTTTCCTGCAGTTTCATCACAGTTCACCTTCTGTTGCCCAATCTTGCTTCCCTATCTCCTCACAGTTTTCGTTCCTGGGACCCCCCTACGGTGAAGTTCCTGTACATAAATTTCTTTCCTGGAAAATACCATGAAAGAAGAGTCTCCTATTAACAATTTTAAACATATGTGGAAAAGTGTATGCTTGTAACACATTTGATCAAAGATGTGCTAGAAATATGCTATACTTGAGTTTATGTTAACTAATTTAGCGGACTTCGGTAAGATGAATGTAAAGATTTAGCAATAGGCTGCTACTTGGAAATCAGTTCCAAGTCACTGCACAGGCATTCTAGACCTGCTATTTTAAGGCTACGCTTTATTTTTAAGCAATTAATACATGTTTAGCCAAATCAAATGAAGTGCTTTAGGTCTTTTTATAACATTTGAAGTTAATAAAATAAATACCAGTGATGATATGCTTTCACTTTTCTCTGTTTTTAATTCATCAAAAAATTTTAACCAAGCTTTGTAGTTATAAAGCACATTTTTAAACCTAAGGTTTATTATTTTTTAACCTCATGCTTTCAAGGGTTTGGTTTAATTTGTCTAATGTGACGAAGTTTCAGAATTCATTAAAAATTATGTTGTTGAAATTTCATTTCTCTATATGGGAGACTCCACATTAGACACCTTGAAAGGTTCATTTCACAACCACATGGATGCTAACGAGGCCTGAGCGATAGTAAATGATAAAGCAAAATAGTAAAAGATTTTGAGCATCTTTTTTCATAACAGCTTTATTGACATATTTTTACATATCACATGATTCACCCTCTAATCGTACAATTCAGCGGGGTTTCTGTATGTTCAAATTTGTGCAGCCACCACCACACGTGACTTCAGAACCTTTCGTTGCCCTGAAAAGAACCCCCACACCCACCAGCAGTCACCTTCTCCTC
>PVKM010037766.1:0-14349 GCA_004027735.1 Carollia perspicillata | reverse complement strand
ATCGCTATTCTAGTTTATCTTCCCCTTCTGCTTTGTTTTATGAGAAGACTTAGAGATATTTATACAGTATGCTGCTGTAATGATTTTGTTCTGGCTGGAAATTTGAGGTCATTTTTAAAAAACTGACCTGACATAGTTAATTTTGGAAGCATAAAAAATAAGACAGGACCTCATAGAATTCAACCCTTTGCCACATGGGGAAAAATTCAACCTGAATCTGGAATTAGATTTCCACACTAGGCATTATCCTCAGTTGCCACCAAAGCTTCAGGCAAAATGGCAAGAAGGGCAAGTTGATCTCTGGCTATCTTCATTCTACCTCACTCAGCACTGTGTCAGGGCCCATGGGCATAGGTGCTTGGTTTTATGAGCCTTGCTGTTGTGGGGTCATTATTGGAAGACTCTACAGAGTATAAGGTATGCTTTCAGAGTCAGGCTAAATTGGGCAAAGTCAGAAAGCTAGAATTGGATGAAGGCAGAGGGATACCATCTGTGAGCCAAAGTATGGGCCACAGAGTGCACAGGCAGAGCCAACAATTGCTTTCAAAGGGCTACCTGAAAGCAAGGGCTACCTGAGGAAGCAGGTAGCTAGAGTCAGAGCAACAGGCGGGTCTCTGACAGGCAGATGTCCAGGCTGAGGTGACTCAGGCTCCCATTTGCTCTTCTTGCTGGCCACACATGCTGCATTTAAAATATTCACTCACTGCCTGTTGCTCAGGAGGGCAGTGGTCTTGGACAACACTGGGACACATAAAGGAGCACCTTTTCTATCTGGAGCCTTAAAAACTGATCATAAGTTTTTTACCCCTGTCATTGGAGATGCCATTTTTTGTTGCAGTAATTACCACACTGTTGTGATTTAAAAACTTGAAAATTCTCAAGCTTGGTATCTGAGAGCAGATCAAAACAATTCAGGGCGAGTACCCTTAACTACCTTCTCCTTTCCTCAAAAGAACTCCATCTCTGAATAATCCTGTTCATCCCTGCTAGGTTAGAGAAAATGATGGATCCTCCCAAGGCTATAATGTCAGGTGTTATGGAGGAAAAAATGTCCAAGGAGGCATTCAATGGAAAAGCAAAAATATTTCAACATTTTCTAAATGCTTATTTGCTAGGGCCCATGTGATGAGTGTCACTCACATTATCTAATTAAAATTTTCACAAAAAAGTTGTATGGTCGGGGCTATCAGCTAAGGTTTAGTTGTAGGGAACGTAAACCATCCTCACTATTCCAAGAAGAGATTTAATATAGGGTATTAGGTGTTTAGTTAGAGAAGCAGGCTTTAGGCTAGTTCTTCAGGACTGACTCCCATAAGAACACAGAACTGACCATCTAACCAGGAAGTGCTAACTCTGTCACAGTTAGAAAGTTGCTTTGGGATTTGTTACCTTTAAGATCTTTCTCTATAGCAGTTGCTCCAGGATCAGGAAGCTGCTGCTGCAACTGTTGGCTCCAGGAATACCTGCCTGGACAGTGACCCCCAGACCAGGGCCAGCTGCCAAATGCATACCACCAAAATGGGTGCCTTAGGTATTGCCTACCTTCCCACTAAACTCAGTTCCAAATTCAGGTCTAACCAGAGTGATGAAACTGGTAGAACCTAAATTACATGAGAAACCTTTGCTAAAGGGGAGTCACAGAAATGCAGTTTTGGACATTCCAGCCTCACAGTAATACAGATAGATGCACTAGGAAGTCTATCGGTCCTATTCACTGATAGGGAAGTGGAGTAAAGCTTTGGCTGGAAGAACTAGTCATATGACCAGAACTGAAAGAGGTAGGATTTAATCCAGATCTGAATTCATGTTCTCAGCCACCTCACTCTTCTGCCTGCCCAGAAAAGATTCTGTGGTCAAATCAGAATGAGACAGGCTTGTTTATAAGCATAATAAGGTCTTCCTTATCCACAAACATCTTTCCTGACTGTGTCACCTAATTTTTATAACTTATTGGTTTCATCCCCATTTTTTAATATCCCATTAAAATTCTAAAAGGTAGGAGGGCCCTTCTTGAATTTGATAACTGATGAAAACTACTGCCCCAGCTTTTCAGTCTGCTGTACACAGGTAGGTTTGTACTTTGACTAAATCTACTAGACTATTTTCAAAGGTGGCAAGTTATATGTTTAAATTGCCAGGGAAAGTTTTTCTGTTCATTAGTAAAAATTAAGTTTGACTTAAGACGGGGAATAAAATTGAAGCCCTGTTTCCTTCTATAAATGGGCCTCAGAAAGTTCTAATATATATCAAAATGCTCCAAGCCACTTATGCATTTATTCACTTCTTAACATGTTCACTTATTGGGCAATTTTTTATTGAGTGTCTATTATGTGCCAGAAATACAGTTGTATATAAACACACATTGTTTCTGTTCTCACAGTGCTTATAGTTTGGAGGTGAGAACCAACATTAAATCACTGTGCAGAAGGGTTAACACAGGGGAAGAATAGAACTGTGGGGGTGACAGCAGAAGGGTGAGCACGTTTCCCTGGAGGAGTTTCATCTGAGCAGATCCCTGAAGGATATGTACAGATTAGTGAAGCAAAGAAGAAAGGGATGAGTGTTGTAGTCATAAGGGGGCTGCAATGCCAAAATTTCCACACTTCTGGAAAAGAGAGAGCAGGGTGCATCTGAGAGAGTGAACTGGGGAGCGGAGTGGTTGGAGTGTGGGGTACAGATGAGAGTGGATCAACATGAGCTGTAAATGCAGATGAGGCCAGGTCATTTGCAGTCTCGGAGGTTGATTCAACAAAACAAAATGCTCCATACCATTCAGTGTGGTCATTTGAAATTGGTGCTACCTAAGCCAGATGGAAACATGATGAAATAATGAGTAATGGTCAACAGGTTAGCAGGCTCATCATAGCAAAGAGAAGTAGATACTACTGAAACATATATTCAATTGAAAGATTTCTTTTTATTATGTATATTGTACCTCTGTAATATAGAGGGTAGATTTAGCAGAAGTGTATTTCTATTTATTTTTTTATTCTACTACAGTTGTCCCAATTTTTTCTTCTTTGCCCGCCTTCACTCAGTCCACCTCTCCCTCCCTCAGTCAATCCCCACTCCATTGTCAATGTCCCTGGGTCATTTATGCCTATTCTTTTACTAATCCCTTCCCCTTCCTTCTGCCATTTCCCCTTTCCTTCCTCCTCTCTTACAGTTGTCCATATGTTCCATGTTTCCATGTTTGGGGTTTTATTTTGCTTGTTGGTTTATTTTATTCATTAAACTCCAGTTATAAGTGAGATCATATGGTATTTGTCTTTCACTGACTGGCCTATTTCACTTAGCAGAATAGTCTCCAGTTCCATCCATGCTGTCCCGAAAGGTAGGACTGCCTTCATTCTTTCTGTTGCACAGTATTCCATTGTGTGAATGTACTACAGTTTTTTAAACCATTCATCTCCTGATGGGCACTTAAGCAGTTTCCAACAGTTGGCTATTGTAAATAGTGCTGCTATGAACATAGGGGCACATAAGTTCTTTTGGATTGGTGTTTCAGGATTCTTAGGGCATATTCCTAGCAGTGGAATTGCTGGGTCATAAAGCAGTTCTATTTTTAATTTTTTTGAGGAAATTCCATACTGTTTTCCACAGTGGCTGTACCAGTCTGCATTTTCCCACCAAGAGTACACTAGGATTCCCTTTTCTCCACATCCTTGCCAACACTTGGTGTTTGTTGATTTATTAATGTCATTCTGACTGGTGTGAGGTGATATGTCATTGTGGTTCTAATTTGCAACTCTTTGATGGCTGGTGATGTTGAGCACTCTTTTATATGTCTATGGGCCCTCTGTATGTCCTCCTTGGAGAAGTGTCTCTTCATACCCTTTTTCCATTTTCAATTGGAGTTTTTGTCTTCCTTGTGTTGAGTCATATGGATTCTTTACATATTTTGGAGATCAAACTCTTGTCTGATGTATCATTGGTAACTATATTTTCCCATATAGCTGGTTCCCTTTTCATTTTGATAATGGTTTATTTGCCATGCAGAAGCTTTTTAATTTGTTAAAGTGTAGTCACATTTGTTTATTTTTTCCCTTATTCCCCTTGCTCAAGGAGATATATCAGCAAAAATATTGCTACATAGGATATATGATATTTTATTGCCTATGTTTTCTGCTAGGACTTTTATGGCATCAAAATTTATAGTTGTGTTTTATCCCCTTATAGTTTATTCTGGTGTGTGGTGTAAGTTGGTGGTACAGTTTTGGTTGTTTTTTTTTTTTTTTTTGCATGTACCATTCCAGTTCTCCCAGCATCATATACTGAAGAGACTGCTTTTACTCCGTTCTATGCTTATGCCCCCTTAAAATATTAATTGATCATGGAGACATAGGATTATTTCTGGGCTCTCTATTCTGTTCCATTGATCTATGTGTCTGTTCTTATGCCAATACCAGACTTTTCAATTACAGTGGCTTTGTAATATAGTTTGATATGAGGTATTGTGATCCCTCCAACTTTGTTCTTCTTTCTCAGGATTACTGAGGCTATTTGGGGTCTTTTTCAGTTCCATACAAATTTTTAAAATATTTGTTTTAGCTCTGCAAAATGTGCCATTGGTATTTTAATAGGAATTGCATTGAATCTATAGATTGCTTTGGGTAGTATGGACAGTTTAAGGATGTTGACTCTTCCAATCCATGAATACAATACATGCTTCCATTTATTTGTATTTTCCTCAGTTTCTTTCTTTAATGTTCTATAGTTCTCTGAGTACAGGTCTTTTACATCCTTGGTTAAATTTATTCCTAGGTAATTTTTTTCTTGTTGCTATAGTAAATGGTATTTTTTTCTTAGTTTCTCCTTCTGATAGTTCATTGTTGTTTTATACAAGTGCCATCAACTTCTGAATATTGACTTTGTATCGTGTTACTTTGCCAAAATCACTTATTAGGTCGAGTAGTGTTTTGATGGAGACTATCCCATTTTCCATGTACACTATTGTGACATCTATGAATAATGACAGTTTTACTTGTTCCTTTCCAATTTTGGTGACTTTTATTTCTTTTTTTATTTAATTGCTGTGGCTAGAACTTCTAGTACTGTATTAAATAAGAGTGATGATAGCAGACATCTTTGTCTTATTGTCGTTCTTAAGCAATTTTAGTTTTTGCCCATTGAGTATGATGTTGGCAGTAGATTTCTTGTGCATGGCCTTTATTATGTTGAGGAATGCTCCCTCTATTCCCACTTTGCTGAGTGCTTATCATAAATTAGTGCTGGATTTTATCAAATGCCTTTTCAGCATCTATGGATACGATCATATGATTTTTGGACTTCATTTTGTTTATGTGGTTCATTACATTTATTGATTAGCAAATATTGCACCATCCTTGAATCCCAGGGATAAATCCCACTTGATCATGGTGTATGATCTTTTTGATACATTGCTGGATCCATATTGCCAATATTTTGTCAAGGATTTTAGCATCTATGTTCATGAGAGATATCAGCCTGTAATTTTCTTTCTTTATTGTGTCTTGCAAAAGTGTATTCCTAATGTTCAATGAACATTCAGAAAAATGACATAGAAAATTACAGTGTCATCTTTTTAAAAGGCACTCATATTTTTCAGTATTCCAAACATTAGGCCTCCATTGTTTAATCATAGGGATAGAGATTTCCACCTTTAAATAGTTAAATTCTTACCTTTCATATTTGTCCAAAAATTCCCTATATTATTCATGAAACAAGGATAACTTTATAACAACTTATTCAAAGATGAACACTGTAACAGTAATATTTAATTATTACTTTCAGAGAAAAAAAGAAAGCAATGTTCTTCTTTACCCCAAGTTTTGAGTTTTAGGACATTCTCGTGGTGAAGGAGGTATTGGTGACGGAGAGCGTGGTGGGAGTTGTCCCAGTTGTAAGTGCCGAGGTAACTGGAGGTGCACTGTGTAGGCAGGCACCATGAGGTATTAGGAGAGTGTGGCAGCCCACACCAGGCAGTAGCTAGGCAGCCACTGACGCCTGCAAAGCCTATGTCGTCTATGGGCCATGGGAGGCAGCCCTGATCTTTAACTGATGAAATTCTGTGATTACTTCTTTGATTATCTGGCTCCCAACAGTATTTGCTTAACATCAGAGCAGGTTTGGAGACTTTAAGGTTCACAATAAATTCACTTCCCTGTTTGTAAGAATAAAATGAGTGACGGTTGACTGGCAGGCAGGCTGACATACAACAAAGCCATGCTGCACGACAAGCTTGCTTTCATTGTCTGTTTCTGCCTTCCAGGGACTGGGCAAACTTTCACTGCTCTCTTTTCTGTCCCAGTTTACTTATTCTCTCAAAAAGTATCTAGGTTCCTGGAACTCTGCCAGGTATTAGACCAACAACAGTTCATTAAATCATTTGACAATTATTTAGTGGATATCAATTATGTGCCAAGCAATTTTCTGATCACTGGTAAACAAGACAGATAAGCATTTACAGAGTTTACATTCTAATGGGGGAAACTGAAAATAAGCATACACACAATGGATATTTGAGAGTAATGTAGAAAACTGCTAAACAGAGAATTTAAAATTAGGTGGTTTAATAATAACATGGTGGCTACCTTAGCTTAGGTGATAGGGAAGGCTTTCTGGACAGGTGACTTGTGTGCTGAGATATAAATGACAAGAAGAGTAAATCCTATGAACATCAGGAAGAAGAGAATTCCACACAGAGGAACAGCTAGTATAAAGACTCTATCAGCCTGTTTTCAAGAGGAGAGAGGGGAGGGAATTTCAGGAGAAAAGGGGAAGGGGTCACAGGAACAAGTATAAAGGACACATGGACAAAAACTAAGGGGGGTGGAAATGGGAGGGAGGTGGGGAGCACTGGGCAGGGTGGACTGGGATGAGAGTAAAAGACAGAAAACTGTACTTGAACAACAACTAAAATAAAATAAAAAAATAAAGTGGAAAAAAAAAGAAAGACTCTATCAGGAATGATTTTGGCATGTTCGAGGAAAATGCACATCCTTGTAACTGTAGTGAGGGGGAGAGCAGTGCAAGAAAATTTGGAGATGTGGAAAGATGTTTGAGGCTTCATAGGCAAAGGTAACATGCTTAATCTTTGTATATGCTTTGGAAAGCCACTGGGGCTTGTTTCAAAATTTTCTTTCTTTCTTTCTTTCTTTCTTTCTTTCTTTCTTTCTTTCTTTCTTTCTTTCTTTCTTTCTTTCTTTCTTTCCTTCCTTCCTTCCTTCCTTCCTTCCTTTCTCTCTCTCTCTCTCTCTCTCTTTCTTTCTCTATTTTGCTTGACCATATGGTAGTTCTATTTTTAATTTTGTGAGAAATCTCCATACTGTTTTCCACAGTGGCTATACCATTTTACATTCTCACTAACAGTACACCAGGGTTCTCTTTTCTCCACATCCCCATCATCCCCATCAGTATTTGTTATTTCTTCCCTTTTTTTTTTGGTCTATTATTACTATTTTTAATTAAAAATTTTTAATTGCAACTGACATACAAAATTATATTAGTTTTTACATGTATATCCCAGTGATTAGACATTACACAACTTACTATGTGGTCACCCTGATAAGTCTGGTACCCATCTCACACCATACATAGTTATTATAATATTATTGACTATATTCCTATGCTGTACTTTACATTTCCATAACTACTCTGTAACTATCAGTTTGTACTTCTTAATCCCTTTTATCTTTTCTCTCTTTATCTATCATCTCCATAGAAAATGCATTGCTTTGTTTGCTATTGCATAAATGATATTTTACTCTCACCATTCTGTACCTTGCTTTTTTCACTTAACAGCATACCTTTGAAATCTAAGACACTGGGAATTTTTGAGTAGTAAAATGACATGATATAATTTATTTTTTAAAAAAACATATGACTGTGGCAGCTATGGGGAAATGCATGATATGAATTTTAGATGCTATAACAAGACACAATAGATGGCATGGCTTAAACAACAAAATTTTATTTCTAACAATTCTGAAAAATGGGAAGTCCCAAGGTTAAGGTATCAGCAAATTTGATATCACAGGCATGCTTCCTGGTTTTTCTTGCTTTGTTCTCAAGGGAGAAATGGCAAGGGAGCTCTCTGAGGTCTCTCCTTTAAGGGCACTAATCCCATTTTTGAGGGCCTTGCCTCATTACCTAATCCATAGGCCTTTTCTCCAAATGCTTTTATATTGAAAATTAGGTTCAATGTTTCAATTTGGGGGGACATAAGTATTTAGTCCAGTGTAATATAAGAATAGGATTGTGTGGAATATGGAGAATGGGTAAGGTTGGACCCTGCCCTTATAAGGAGCTTACAGTCTGTCACTTCTTAGCATGTTCATTCTGGTGTCATCCTAGTTTCCTGTATACTTGTCCTTGGTCTCCCACATTGCACTGTGAGGTCCCTGGGCACCAAGCCCTGTCTGTTTTTTTTTTTTTTTTTCTCTTTCTCAAACATTGGAGCCTGACACTATAGTAGGTAGTCAATAAACATTTGTTGGATGGATGAATTAATGATCGTAGGTAGTTTTATTAATTAATCAGCTTACCCTGAGTAGCATGACTTTCTTCCCATGATAAGTCAGTATTCATGATGAAATATTCATTGTGAAATGTCTTAGAGAGACACATTTATGTGACAACAAAATGAAGACCATTGATTAAAGAGTTTGGATCATCTCTTTAGCATGATGGACAGCAATAAGGATTGTGGAAGGCCCATAAACTGATTCATTCTTAGTCATGAAGTTACTAAGAATACTAGAGATGTTGATGCTGGAGTAGAGAAGACTTGCAGGAACATGACAACTGCCTTAAACCATGTGAGAAATTGTCATATGGAAGAAAGAGTGTGTTTAGTTTATATTTCTCCAGAGAAAGAGGCAGGGGCATGAGATGTCCATCTCAAATAAAGAAAAACAATGTTCTACAGCTACCCGGTAATAGAATAGGTTTACTTGTGAGATAATGAGCAAATTGTCTCCAGAGATATTCAAACAGAAATGAGATAATAATTTGTCCAGTCACTCCTGGAATCTATGTAATGATAACAATAGCTACCATTTATTTAGTATTTACCCTGTGCCGGACACTCTGCCAAGGGCTCTATAAAGGTCATCTCTTATAATTTTCATAGCAACTCTATATGGTAGGAAACTTTCTTTTTAGGTAAAGCACCTCAGCCTCAGAGAAGTTAAGTGATTTTTACAAGGGCATGTAATTAGTAAGTGCAAGAGCCAGGACTAGATCCAGATCTCTGACTCCAAATCCTTTGTCCTTCACCATATTGGGCCCATGTGTGTCCAGGAGATTCCTAAACCATGGTCTCTTTCTCAGTCCTCCTCAGGATTAAGCCAAGCATTTCATTTCACTCCATCACCAAGGAGAAGTGGTACTCAAAGGCAGGGACATTTTCTGGCCATTGTTGGTGAATGTTGAAAGCTAGATGCAATGGAAAGAGACATTTCTGTTTCTTCCATCTGTGAAGCTGAATGAAGAGAGTTCGGGGACAGCTCTTCTAAAGGGAAGCTCCTGTCGTTTCTCTGTCTTTTTGTCTTCCTTTAGTCCTTTCTAATTCTTGCTTCTACAAGGCATCGAGAGTGACAGTTATGGACTGAATATTTGTGTCTTCTCCTCAAATAAATATGTTGAAGCCCTAGCCTCCAATATGATGGCCTTTGGGAGAAAATTAAGTTTAGATGAGGTCATGAGGGTGGATTCTCCATGATGGGATTTGTGTTCGTATAAGAAGAAAATAGCTTTCTCTCTCTACCCTGTGAGAACATAGCAAGAAGGATCTTACCCAATGAGCATGAAACCTGCCAGCACCTTGACCTTGGACGAGTTTTCAGAACTAGAATTCCTAGTTTTCAGAATTACGAGAAATAAATATTTGTTGTTTAAGCCATCCAATCTATGCTATGTTGTGATAGCAACCTGAACTAAAACAGACAGGAAGTCGTTTTTGTTAGTTTTGCTAGCATTTATGAAAGAAAATTGCTGAATGAGAAGACTGCTTTTGTTTTGTTTGTTTGTTTGTTTGTTTGTTTGTGGTCTTTGTGGAGCAGAATGTAATGTTCATGATCTCCATAAAGCCAAGGAAACAGCATATTTGGATTTCTGATGAACCAGCAATCTGAAACGCCTGTCTAATATTCATGCATGATTGATAACTTGGTGATGAAATCAGCATGGTTTCCCTTTCTTTTCCCTGCTGCCCAGAGCCCCAGGTGGGCAGTACTGTTCCCAGGGCAGCTCTGAGTGGGGAATGCTTCCCTCATCAGTACCACAGTGGGTAATCCTGTAGCCAGAGAAAACCAGAGAATTAGTTTCCCTCAGTCTAGATACAACCCTGGCCAGTGTATAACATTGAAAATGCCACTCAGTCATGTACTTAAGGAGTAAGATGCATTTTCCTCCACAAAAGTGAACATTTGGAAGGTAGGGAATGCATGGATTGCTCTGTGGGAGAGATCAGGGAATAGAGAATGTGACCAATTTTATTGAGTAGTTATTCAATGTCAGGCATTTTTCATATTTAGACAACATAATCCAACCTGCTCCTCTTCTCCCTGGCCAACACCCTGTGAGGATGTGTTATTCTTTACTCATGAAAAGGTTAATGAGCACCAACTATGTGTTAGGCTTCCACTGAGGACACACTTGTGAACAAAACCTACAAAGTCCCTGCTCACCAAAAGTTTATCTTTTTGAGGATATAATAATGGTAACTTTTATTGAAGAAACATGTGCAGTATTCTATTTTATGTGTCTTGCACACAGTATTTCATTAATTATTTCAAAACCTTATGAGGGAGGAAATATTATCAGTCCCTAGTGTGCATCTGAGGAAACTAAGGCACAGACAGGAGAAATAACTTGCCCCAGTCACAGCTAGTCAGTGCCAGAACTGGTATTCTTACTTCAGCCCAGGGGCTTGGGGTCAGGGCCCATGCTTTTAACCTCATCCTTTACTGTCTCTATGCTACAAACATGGTCCAGATGAAGAAGATGGAGCTCACCTGGCCAGTGATTGGCCAAAGTGGGACTTGAAACCACGGCTGATTTTAAAGCCCACCCTTTCTTGTCAGGCTCCTAACAGTGGTAGAAATGCTGAGTCACTGAAACTGGACCAGTCTGAATTAGAATGATTTCCTGCACCATCAGTAGAGCTCTTCTCTAAAGCTAACAAAGAAAAACACACGATTTAAGGAAGCTCTATTCTATTGTACAGTGTTTCAAGCCTGTATCACATAATAATAATATGCCCTTATTCACTGATTTGTCCCTCCCTACCTCCCTCCTTCATCCCCTCCCTCCTTTCCTTTCTTCTTTTCTTCCTTCCAACAAATATGTGTTGAGCACATTCCAGTTATATGGACAGTGTTAAGTGCTACATCCATAATGCAAATTAAAAGTTTCTTTGGATACTTTGTTTTTGGTTATCAAGGGCTGAGTAAGCAGAAGATAAGAAACTTTTCAGTATTTAGTGATTTGGTCAATATGTATTCAGTAAATTTGAAATTTTCTAGGACATTCAGAAAGAATGACTGTTTTCTCCAATAGCAGAGAAAATTTGTCTATTATTTTTGAATAGACAAATGTTACTTCTCTCTTTTTCTCTCTCTTGGATGTTTTAGAATGTGCACAAATCAGCAAAACTTGGATTGCTTTACTTTTCTACTATCAGAGAGGTTTTATTCTAGGGGGCAGGACCTGGCATTCGGGGGCGGGGATCTCCAGGTTAGTGTGTTTCTTCAGCTGGTCCTGTCACTGCTGAGCACAGGCAGCAGAGTGCCCAGCCTGAACAAAGTGTCAGCTGTGTTTCAGCTCTCATCATGTGTCCTAAACTCAAGTGCACTAACACATGGAGAGAGTCTTCATCTAGCATGGTGGGCGAATTATGAAAACAAGGACATGTGAGATGAACAAAGTTAGGGTGCATCTACTCTGCATTTACTGAGAGCCAAGGCCTCATAGATGAGGAAACAGCTCTGTTGTATAATTGACAGTCCTGTAAAGGGGAAGAGCTATGAACACACCATGTCAGGGAAGAACAGTAGGAGGGTTTGGCTAACATGTTCCCCACTCACTTACTCTCTTACCACTTCTGGGGAGATGTGGAAAAAGATAGGGGTTCTTTTCACAGACTTTCATTAGGAAGTATGATAAACACAAAACAACAATAATATGACAGCTCTTACATGTGACTTCCCAGTCCTGTGAGAATTTATCAGCTTGCTCAGGATGCTGGCAGATCTAGAACGTCCTACTGAGGTATGCCCGTCTAAGGTCTTTCATGATTTACCCCTCTCTCAAAACCCACAAGCCACTTGGAGTTGGCTCTCTGTCATAACCACTTGTTACAGGTCACACCTTCTGCTTACAAATTCCACAGATTGTACACAGAATATGTCAGCCATAAGCCAGGAGTGTGCAAAAACAGATTTTTGTTTATAATTACAAGTACTTTCCTTATACTTCCTCTGACTCTGAGTCCTTACATCTTTCTAGAGCAAGAATTTATTTTAAGATACTTGTGTATCTTCAGTCAAGTCAAGTGTACTTATCCAGTCTAATTAGGCTGCTATTCCCTTAGCCACAGTTTAGGTTCCCAAAAATGATTTAGTCTTTCCTTCATAGTCATAGTTCAGGTAAAATCTCTGTCTAAACTGTCAGACACTCTTCCCTTCAGTTTTGAGCTTCATCAAAGTCAATTCATAGCTGTAGTAAAGGTAGGCAAAGACAAGTCACATCCTAGGGCTGGTTGGGGCTTGATGACAGTTTGACTGTAAAACCTAAAGGCAGGGAGGAGTCATAGGTGACACCCAGATGGCCTAGAGAGTGATACTTCCATTAGTAGACAAAGGGCAGACATAGCAGACACATATAAGAGGCAGAAGAGCTGGTTTATGAAATGGAAACCTATGATGTGTTAAGTTTGGGACATGGTGACTTTGAAGTATGGGACAGGCATTCTGGTAAGACTGCAGGTCTCAGGTTTAGAAAAAGATCATAAACACAGATCTGGGGTTCATCTGCACAAAGGTGATGGTGGGTGCTCTTGGGTTTGGACGTCTTTTGAGAGATCACTGAGGAGAGGGGAGGGTCAAGTAACAGCACCCTGGAATAGCACCCACAGGGGAATAAAGGAAAGACTGGAGAGACTGGGGACTAGCCAGGTTGTGCCAGGTCACCAAAGACAAAGGAGAGGAGAATGTCAGAATGTCCAGATCAACTATGAAAGTGGACCTTGTGTTGTGAATTAATGAGAAGAACAAAAAGGGTACTAAAAAGTCCATATAAAAGAAAACAGAAAGAAAAAAAGTGTGGGACAACACTTGTGACATTAAATGTCTCTATATAAACCCAGTATAGATCACAGAGTAAACCTGAAGTGTAAACATGCAGAAAGTAACAAAGTGGCATAAACTCAAAGACATGTCAATAAGGCATGGTGTGACAGTCCACATGCCTGGGACACAGCAGTGAACAATGCTTTGTTCAAAAGAGGCACAGTTCACAGACGAGAGAAGGGAGATAATCACATAGCAAGCTTATTTACTATCTATCTATCTATCTATCTATCTATCTATCTATCTATCTATCATCTATCTATCTATCTATCATCTCAATCCCAAGGGAGAAGTTTCATAGAAAGTATTTAGACTGAGTCAAAACAAGCATGCCATAAAAGAGGTAGGACTACAGAGGGAGTGTTCTGAGGAAGGCCTGGTTAGAAGTAAAGAAAATATGATGATTTTCTAAGACAAGCCACGTATCTGGCATGCAAGAAGATGCTATGGTGGGCATGGAGGAGGGTTTCAATACTGTGGAATTTTGCTCCTAGCTTTAGTTTATAGAAAATTAGGGCCTAAAATTTTTACTTTTTAGAAGAGGAAGAAATAAGTTGAGTCTACTATTAGTTTGGGTTTAGCTCCTACCAACAAAGCATTCACTGGCTGGCCAAGCTCCCTTAGGCAATTACCCCTCACTCCATCTCAGCCCACACTGTTTACCCATCCTGGTCTCTCTTCTTGGATTTGGACTGGGCCAGCTACTGCTGATCTTGGGATATTTGCTGTCATGACCTGTAAGGAGCATTTGCTTTCTGCTGGACTTAGATCTCTGTGGATCACTGCCTGGAAGTACTTTGCCTTGTTTAAATCCCTCTCCAGGTTTCTTAGTAGCTACTGAACAAAGCCCAGACTTCCTTAGGTATTACATAAGATCTGTTATGATTTGGTCTCAGACAAATCGTCTCTTGCCACTTTTATCTCTCTTAAATTCTAATTTAAATGACTAAACTTTTTCATTTTTAAAAGCTCTGTTTGGTTCTTTTCTAAACCCATTGTTTTATTATAGTATTATAAT
>PVKM010037765.1:0-14340 GCA_004027735.1 Carollia perspicillata | reverse complement strand
CATGCGGCCCAGGATGGCTATGAATTCAGCCCAACACAAAATCATAAGTTTACTTAAAAACCTTATGAGCTTTTTTTGTGATTATATATTGTAGTGTGTTTAATGTGTGGCCCACAAACTCCAAAAGGTTGGACGCCCCTGTGTGAGATCTTCAGTGAATAGAGAGAGAAAGCCGGCTGAACATGCTGATCTGGAGCTTGGACTTCCGAGGCCAATAGACTGGGTCCGAGTGGCCCTTTCACTCTCGCCAGCTCTGTGGACGCCAAGGTGTTCCCAGGGATCACTGTGAGACTTTCCCAGGGGTCGTCGGAAAACCTGCCACTCAGGATCATTGTTTTACTATTGCAAGCTAATGCATGGAAAATTTTAGCACACGGTTCTAAAGTACCACACTGTACTTTAGGGAGTATTTCTAGGAATGTTATGTTTATCCTCTTCGTGGGCAGGGTATACTCATGGCTTTAATAAGTAATTGTCATATTTGTTTGGATAGTTTCCAATTCCACAAGTTAGTATTCTGTTCTGGTTGGAGGGAACTTAATATTCTATTAAAAAAAAAAGAGAGAGAGAGAGAGAAAGGACTATCAGTTTCATAATCTTCAAAATACTTGAGAGGCCACAACATGTAGTTCAACACAGTGCTTTCTCATCAGTGGCCCCGGTCATGTATTTATTCAAACAAATCAACATATCCATAGCTCAAGTTATGTACCTTTAGGGACTTCAATGCCCCAAAGCTAATAGGTGGAAAGGTATGTACCTGCCCTTTAAGGGATGGGTTTTCAGCTGTCTCCTAATATCCCCGGTTGCAAAAGGGCTTTGAAGCCATGAGCTGTCAGGCTGCCTCTGTCCACACTGGACGTTCTCCAGAATGGCCCTATGTTTCTTTCACATTTCCCCTCCCTGTGAAAGGACAGCTTGAGAGGAGGAGCACAGGGAGTTCGTAGGATGCATGCTGCCGATAGCAATGGTCTATTGATGTCCATTTTCAGAAGAAAGATATAAAGGGGAGAGACTGAAGGCCTGAATATGAGATGCCGCCATTACCTTAATGCATCTACCTGAGCCCTGAAACTGGGGCTGCAGGGAGCACGAGGGCCGGGTACAGAAAATGGAGACCTCTGGGCTTTAAAGTTGAAATGTCCTGCTCAGGAGGGAGTCCAGAGAGATCTGTTTAACAGAAATATACTTATAATCTGGCTTTCACCCGAAGACGAGGAAGAATACTCAATAATTTTATGAAGCACTCTTACTGGGGAAACACAGAGAGATTTCTCTGTGTAGTCCAGTGTTGAGTCCTGGACAGCACACTGCAAACGCCAATCAAGAAAGTTTTCATTTCAGACCACGAGAAAGAAAAAGGGCACATGACACTAGATTTTTTTTTTTAGCCACAAAGAATAAGGAAAAATTGTTTGTATGTGCCATTCACTTTTATATTTGTAGTTTTTTATGATTTGGGTGATGTTCTGAACACTTGCGTCTATTTAAATGAAATTATTTTAGCATTTTTAGGGGTCATGGATGTATTTACTCCACAAAGTTAGCTAGCTTGAAAGACATAAATCAGCTTCTAATGATGACTTAATGAGAGCTTTATGGCCTGATGTTGGAGCGCTTGTCTGCATGAACATATTGATTAGCCAGGCCACCTTTTTGACTCACTATTGGTAAACGGGGCTGATTTCTGAGGCGGATGAAATGCATGGGTAGGTGCTCTTTTCACCGTGCCGTTGGCAGGCTGTTGTTTATCACAAGGTTTTAGTGTTCGTAATGAACTGTTAACAAGCTGTCAATTATAGTGTTTATGCAAATTAGGGGAAAGACATGGAAAGATTGATGTGCCTGGAGTTAAAAATGCCTCCTTGAGATATTACGAAGTTAATAATTCCCCTTTTCATAACCGCTCTGAAACACGTGCCCTCCTTTCCTACTGACCATTCATTCCCCTGACGTTTGGGGTGAAAAAGGACCACCCCGCTTTCTTGAGCCACGTGTACGGGGAATGCCCCCCGTGCATCTCCAGGAAGGGTTTGGCTATAGGGTAGCCATTCTGCCGTCATTTTCACTCAGCCTTGGCCATAAGTGAAGTTCAATGTAAATGTTCTGAAATTCATGGGCAAAACTAAGATTTTCGTGCGGGACATCCACTTTCCCCTCCTTTTCACTGGAGACTGTCTGCTGCGATGACAACATCGCTTCCCCGTCCCTCCTCCTTAGCAGTCCTGAAATGTCCAGAACCAACAGCAGCGGTCCCAAATCTCTCGTCTCTCCCTAGTACTCGCGATGGTGCCTTTCGTATAAAGCCTTTCCTTGGTTACACATTCTCAAACTGGAAATATGTCTTGCAAAAGTCTGCTTCTATGCCTATCCCAGAAGAACACCCTGATTTTGGCCAGTGGCCAGTACATCCACTAATTTTCTATCTTGCTTGTTTTATTTTTTTCATTTTTATGTTCTTGAATTTGTTGACCTAATATACTCCCCGGCATCCTCCAAGGGCCTATACAACTGTTTCCTCTACAGTTCTTCCTGCCCGCTTCCCCGGGCGTAATAAATCCCTCTGTGTAGTGACTCCAACGAACTTGAAACAACTGAAGTGTCTACCACCATCCCTACCTCCTTCCCCCGCCCCAGCCGGGAGCTCCTTCGGGCCCCAGCCTGCTTCCTACTCATCTTCAGGAGTCACGCTTCTCAGTGTTAGAAAATGGCCATCTCGTGACACTTTTGTAGAAGCTCTGCCCAGACTTATGTTTTAAAATAAAACGAACGTTATTAAATGGTCCCCAGTATTTATAAGTATAATCATTTTGCTGCAGTCTCATCACTTTTATTTTTAATTGTGATGATCAGGATTCTATCCAGATAGTTACTATGAGAGAGCAATCCTTGAAGAATGCTTCACCTCACAGTACAATTAAAGTAGACGTCTTTTAAAGGCTCTTAATATTCTCCCCAGAAATGTGAAATTATATCTTGTTTTGTTTTGTGAAAGTCATGTTTTGATTGTATGAAATTGGTATTTTATGTAAAAAGTTGTTTTTTTCCTGTTCAGCTTTGAGCATGGAGATGTGGGCTTGTCAGCATATTACTTATTCCAAAATTATTGAAAATATTATTCTTGGAGGGTTTTTTTAACCTCATCCTCTCAGCTCTGGGAGATATAATGTTTCATAAAGGAAGAATCATCATCTACAGAAAAATCATGCATTCATTTCTAGTTGAAGTGATGGATTAAGCGGTTTTATTATAAGTATATCAAAAATGCAATAAATATTTGCCAATAAAATGTAGTTATCATAAGGTTTTGCACAGTGCAATTTCATGTTAATGTCCAAGAGAAATATAGATGGCTTTATAGGTTTGGTTACAGTACCTGCTCTGCAGTGGGAAAAATTTATTTGTAAGTGTTGAAAATGTAAATTCGAGAGTTCCAAGAATCTGTGAGTTATTTCTAAATACCACTTAACTCCTCCCGGGACAGATGAGGGCAGCATAAAGCTGTAATTCTGGTGACGGATAAAGCTGGGCCGTCAGTGGGAATAATCCAGTAAACTGAAAGGAAACGGGGAATTGGCCTTTGCAGACGCAGGAAGGAAGGACGAAAGGAGCCGGGCTCCGGGGTCAGCGAGGGTCCTGCCCTCTCGGGGGTTTCGCTCCTTCGTCTGTAGAGAGGGTGGCGGTGATGCCCGGCCCTGAGAACGTGCCTGTGCATGGAATCAGTCAATGAGACCAGGCAGGTAACACACACCGAGTGCCCGCCACGTGCCAGGCCAGAGCCGGATGCCTGCTTCGGCTTCCATAGTTTCATCTCTATATAACATATCGCCTGTGGAGTTGGGTACGTGGTCTTGCTTTTTAGTTTCCTCTTAGATACTTTCACATTACCTGCCGGAGCACGTGTGCATTTTAGGAAGAAATCAGTAAAGTACAAGGTCATATCCTTTTTATCCTTAGTTCTACCATCTGTATGAACCGGGGAACATCACTTAATCTACGTCTCAGTGTCCTCAGCTGTAAAATGCGGTGCTGCTCCTGGGGGTGACCCGCACCTCAAAGGGCCGGGTGAAGATTTGGGGACATAGTCCTCCTGAAGTCCTCCGCTCCAGGCCTTACGCAGGAGGAGCGCGCAGTCTTCCACTGTCACCGTTAGTCCCACGGCCCTCCGCATTATTACTGTGATCCTAAGGAAAGTGTGATCTTTAGAACACCTGCTGTGTGTCAGAGGTCGGCGGAAGGAACTGGGGTGTTTTGTGACTAATCATACATGTGAGCATCGCGTGTCTCTTCTGTTATTGCCAGACTTCAAATATCAGCTCCCTAGCCTCTATCCTGTGGAAGACACAAAAGGCCGGAGTGGCAGCGCTACGCCATCCTGTCTTCCCTTGCCCCGCTGTGTAAAAGCCCCTAAAAGCCCCTAAAACTCTGTTTTATCTGGGGAAGAGTAGCTCTGTCTTTGCTTCCTCCGCGCTCGCCATTGTTCCTAGGAATAGAAGGGACTTTCAAAACAATCCTTTGTTCTGACCCTAAACGCCAGGCTCCATTGGAGCACAGTGCTATCACTCTCTCCTTGATATTCTGATTAATCTACCTGTTTAAAAGTGTCATTTAACCCACATTCCTCAGATTTTCACCACGTCATATTTCCATCCGCTTGTTCGTCACGCCTCTTAACTGTGGCCCAGATTCCCCAGTCCTCCAGAGGTCTCGAGGGCCCAAAACGTCTCCCTTCCTGCTTCCAGTAGCATCGGTCTCTCTTCTCGTGAGCTCTCCCCACCAGGCACGTGAGAGAGTCATTTTCTGCTTTCCTCTCTGACTCTTGTCAACACACGTGTGATGAGCAACTTACTGTTCTAATGACTGTTTGTGGTCGCTGTGAGATTTTATGTCTCTCTCTGTGGTGGAGATAGGAGCCCAAAGTCGGCACTGTTCTAGGATTTTCTTTAAACCTTATTAAAGGTTTTGCCAAGTTTACAGAATGGCCATGGTACAAAAGACGTAGCTGTCTGGTGGGGGCAATAATGCAAATGCGCACATTGGGAAAATGTTTATAAAAGAAAATGACCCATCTTTCTGTACCTGCTGTGTGCTTGCTTCTCTACTTCATCCAGCATGTGTTTGGCTGCTCGATCCACCCAGGTTTGAGGTCTTCCGTGGTCCTAAGTAATCCGGTGCCTCTCTCCTCGGCTTCCCCACACTGTCTCTCATGTTGGTGTCCTCTGTCTTCCCAGATGGGAGTCAACCCCTGTCCCCCCACACAGAGGAGAGTATATTGCTTCTGACTCCACTCCACTTTATATATTCCTCACTTATCTGGCCAGCATAACTCTTTGGCTAAATAATTTTGTCTGAAGAAGAATATAGTGTATAAACATGAAATCTCATCCATGAGGCTTTGGATTGACACTCTAGCCCCATCGTGCCTGTCTGTAGAGTCAGGATAATTTGATTGCAAATTCACACTGGTCGCTAACTTGCTATAAAATATTGGGGAAGTTATTTAAAGTTCATTTGAATTCTTCATTTGTCAGAAGTACTATAGTATTTTACTTCTTTATACTACCTGATGTGTAGTAAATGCTTAATAAACGTGGTCATTATTGCTATCATTAATGTTTAACATGATATTTTCCGAGAATAATTAAGGGTCTCTGAGTCCCCCTGAGACATATATGGACAGTTGCTGTATTAAATGCTCAAGTCTCCCAGCAAAATATATCTTTCTAGAATCTTAATATTAGCCCTGCCCCCCAAAACTGGTACTATGATATCACTTCAAATGTGTGCCTTCCTATTCAAAACACTATTTTAAAATAATTTTGCTAATGTTTCATTCTATATCTCGATTTAAGCATTTTGCTAGTGTTTTCATATCACAGCTACTGTTTTAACTACTTTGGCATGATGGAGATCCCTGTTGTATTTTATTAATTTAGTGTTTAACGGAACCGATTTGTGAGCTGTTTCTAACTGGCATTGTCACTTTGTTCCTCATACCTATAAGTGTTTACTTTTCACGTTTGTTAGCAAATGTTCCTTGAGAATTTGGAGACCTAGCAGCAAGTGGAATTCCAGAAAAAAAAATAGGCTGTGGATCTATTTTGATACATAAATGATGATCTCAAAGATAATTTTCCAGTTACATAAAAAAGCTTCCCAGTTACATAAATAGCTTTCGAGCTCTTAGGAAACCATCACGAGGACAGATGTGTGGTGGCTGTAGGTCCCCAGCTTGAGCACGTGGGGAGCGTGAGGGCGCCGAGAGGACGTCATTCAGTCAGGACGGGTTCATGTGCCCGATTTCAACTTGAAAGAAGAAAATCACAAGACGGAAAGAGGGAGGGAGTTAATAACAATTTCTGGTTTTAGCATCTGGCTTTCTGCTGTGTTTTTCATCTGCACTCACGGATTCAGAATTTTCTCTGTGGTCTTTTGTTTTTGTCTATTATTAATTTTTGTAAGTGTTTTCATATTTCAATTTTGAGTAAATACTATCTTCTTGCCGAAGACACAATGCTGTAGGGAGAGAGACAATGCTATCTCCCCAAAGACTGGAGGTTTTTCAGAAAGGCAATTACTCTTGCTTTTATTGCCACATCGAAATGATTAGTAGGAAACAGATCCCAACTGCCTCTAAAGCAATCAGGCCCAAGTGCTTCAGCCAGGTGCTTCGGACAGGTGCTTTGGACAGGTGCGAGCAAATTTCAGTTCAGTAAATGTTTTTATTTGCAATCTTTTACAGGTTACTGAAATTCCTTTAAAAATCTCATCACCCCTATTTAAATAAATACCATTTTGCTCTTTCAATATGTTTATTATCAGTAGCAATCATTTGTTGAATACCTAAAATGTGCTGGTAGAACTGCGAGCCAGGGTAGCAATTAAGCTTCCTTTCTTTATATCATATACGTTCATCCACATTCATGCCTTAAAGAGGTTTGAAATTGAGACAGAAATTTAAAATGTATATGTGCCTTTGCAAAAACGAGAAATGACTAATTTGCTTGGGATGCTTTGCAATGCCGTCCTGTCGCGCAGCCTTGGGTGATGTATTTCACTTCACCTCGCAACTGAGTGGCCTTGTTTTAGTGTCAAACCGTGGACAGTGAGACACGCGCACACACGTTTTCTTTACCCCTGGCTGCCCTCATAAATGATACTCTCCTTGAATAATTGCACAGTCGATGCTGGGCTCAGTACCCAGAGAAGCATTTCTTTCTCCCCTTTTCACTACCAGCCAGGGCCCCAAACAAGATCGTCTCCCGTTTTGTTCCGGGGGACTCCCTGATGTTCACGGTAGTCCACCGAGAGCCTGTTCCATCGCTAATGAAAATAAAGCCTTTCTTTGCCAGGAATGGCCCCGAGGCACTGCACCCATGCCTTTCCACATTTCCACCAAGTATTTATAGACACATACATATTTTTCTCCCTCCTGGCAAATCTATAAATGGAATTTTGAATGGAAATCCTATGATATAAATATCTTTGAAAGCTTTTTCATAGTTTTACCTGCTTTGCAATCAGCCATTTTCTCCTTCAAAAAAAATCAATGCCTCTCATTAAGACTACTCCTGGCAGGGATGAGTGGCTAGCATCAGTTTGTAGAAAAGTGGTCATGATTTTGCCTCCGGGTTTGTTTTAATTGTTCCTTCTCCATGCAGCAAGCTTTGTGGTTGGAATAGGAGAGGGTTCATTTGTAAGCTTGCCTTCTGTGTTCATCAAAAGATGTTGTGAGCACTAAATTAACCCATCCCAAATTACTTACCGCACGCTGACCCGGTGCCAGCCCCCCCACCCCCGCCCAGGTGCTGCAGATGCAGGTGTAAACACGACAGCCCCGGTGTCCGTGGAGCTCACTTCCAGAGGGAGAAGTCTGGAAATGAACCAGACGGAAATCACTAGTGAGCAGTGCAGAAGAGAAACTTCAATAGGATAACAGGTGAGGGGGGCCAAGGAGACGCCCTTCAGGCAGGGCAGGAAAAGCTGCTCTGAAGACAGATCATCTGAGCCGAGAGAACAGGCAACCACGAGGGCAAACACCAGGCCCACAGGTCCCGAGAACAATGGATGTGGAGTGCTGGTGGGAGGAGGGGGAGACTCGGCAAATCCCCCAGTGACCGAGCTGGAGGACAGAAGAGATGAGACTAATGAGGGGACGGGCACAGTCACATACGGCCAGGAAGGACTAGGAGTTTTGATTTGATTTTGCATTAAAACCAAAACCATATGAGGGCTTTTGGGGTGGGAGTGGCACGGTGTGGTTTACAGTGAAAAGTGATACTTTTGGATGTAAAGACCTACCAAGATTGTGTCTTGGCTCTCCCGCTTCTCATATTTGGCCATGTATAGTATGCACCCATATTGTTGGCCCATACATTCAAGAAAAAAATATTTTGTTTTAATTTTTAAATTCAATTATTTATTTTGTTTATATTTAGATACTTCTTTTTTGTATTCTAAAGGGATTTCAGCATTTATTTTTGAACATAGGGTACACAAAATTTTATGTAACAAATCATTATAAAACACTAGAATGGATACAAAGCATTTCAGGTTTCACATACTGCTCGTGTATAAAGTGCATCCTCATTTTTCCCTCAAGAACTTGAGCCCAGAGCCCTGGCTGGTGTAGCTCAGTGAATTGAGTGTGGGCCTGAGAACCAAAGGATCGCAGTTCGATTCCCAGTCAGGGCACAGGCCGGGGTTGCAGGCCAGTTCCCAGCAGGGGACGCACGAGAGGCAACCATACATTGACATTTCTCTCCCTCTTTCCTTCCCTTCCCCTCTAAAGAGAAATAAATAAAATCTTTAAAACCATTATACCCTGCAAAATACAGCACCTCACTAAGCCACCATGTTGGCATCTGTAAAATGGGCACCCTCGCGATCATCACACCCCCTGTGGCAAAGGTGAATAAGGCAAGCAAAGCGATCATCTGTTGGCAGTTCTCATTCAGCAGGCGGAGGTATTCAAGGGAACACTGGGGTCTCTCTGTTAAGTGTCTCCTTGGTTCTGTAGCCTGGGCCATTAATTTGTTATCTCCTCCCCTCCCCTCCCTTACTATTACACAATTGGGACCATTTTCTCTCTGGTTCCTGGCATTTGGACCTCTGGAGACGGCAGGGACTTTGGCTGCCTGTCTGGGAATTTCAGCTGTTCCCTGCTGGAAGTGCACTGCAGAACAGGAGAACAGGAGGGGGCGTGGCCGGGTACCTGGGACCTTGGGCCAGCCCTAGTGGCAAAAATTTTTAAAAAGCGTCCAAGCAGGTTTGAGCCTTAGGGGGTTTAAAAATTAACATTTTCCCCATTAATAGCATAGCGGTTAAACTCTAACGTGACAGCTCTCTAAAAGTTTCTTCTAACGAAGCCATTTCAAATCCCAAATTGGTTCTTTTTGCCTGCACCCGTCAGAGCCAAACAACACCTAGCTGATAATTTGGCCCGCGGTTTTCCAGGGGGCAGGTAGGGGCAGACAGAAGGAGGTGGTCTGCTGCTATTTCCTATTTCCAGTGTTTCTGTATCAGGTAACCACTCCACGAAACCTGAGCAATTCACGATTTTTTAATGATGCAAAATTTCAAGTCAAATGGCTTCTATAGAAACAGTGTTCAAATCCTTAAGACATGTCTTTTGTCTTCTGTTTTATTTGAGGAATCCCAAACCTAAAGCCTTCCCTAAAGAAAGAAATGGAACATTTAAGCGTACATAAAGCAAATGAACTACGAATCTATATTGTTAGACTAGCCATCACATCGCTATGAAATTTTCATAGCGAGGGCATAATATTTAGATTGCAGGTCATTAAGGCAATTACTAATCTCTTTTTAGCTGAACCATTGCATATAGAAGCAAATGATATACCTTATTTCATTTCTTGGTTAATATTAGCATGTGGGAAAAGAAGGATATTTTTACAAGAGAATTATAAAAAGATAACATTGGTTTCCCCTATATTTAACTTGATGTCAAAAGAAGGCAGGAAAATCTCTGTAGAATGTTAGGCCTGGAACACAATTAATTGTATTCCAGCTGTTAGGAAAAAAAATGGGGAAAATCATTAAGCATCTGAGATACAGTGAAGTTAGCTACTTGAAAAAAAAAAACAGAATTATTTTTGTACAATCCAAAACTTGGAAAAAGTTTAAAAGAAAGGAAATACAAGATATTTGGTTTGTATCACAGTATTATATCTCTGCTCCTTTCCTGTGTAGCTACTGTTTTCTATAAAATAGGTTGTTTTTGATCTTGAAGTATGTATGCATTCTTACCTATACATTTTTATTCCTATATACAGCCACACACTGATTTATATGTTTATGTACATATTTGTCATAACTTAGAAAGTATAAGATAAACTCGCTTCTCCTACCACCTACTCTCTCTCAAGGGCTCTTCTCATTTAGAATGCCTGCAAATAATATTTTCACAACACATTACAAAAATAAAATAAGAGTTGTAATCATTTGTGTATTTATAGTGAGAATCATCACCACTTTACACTTCAGTTTGGATTCTGAGATATCTTTTCATTATGCTTCCAGGCTTTCTATACAATGAAACTAAGTATATGTCTATGCTTAAGGGAAATAATGGCCAAGATAAAAGAAAATATATACAAGTTAAATTCTAATGCAATAAAACCCCTCCTGGAAATAAACTCTTACCCCTATTCAATTACTCCCTTGCCACTCTCGATTGCTTACGAGACATTCCCAATTTGGAAAGGTTCAGGGAATGATTTGTATCCACAAAACAGCTCATCACACACACAAGCTCCCCATATTTCAATATGAATTACAAGCATTTGAGTTTTGCAGCATGAAACAACAAAAGATTGAAAAGCGCTGGTTTCTAATATGACTGTAAATAACCATTTCCATAGTAAAACCTTTATCATTTCTTCTCTCTGCTTAAAAAATAAACAGCGGTTAACGTAACGCCGCTGCGTGTTTTTCTCCTGCTTGTTGTACACTTCACAGCCACTGAGTGAATCAGCCTCGCTACATGTACTCATTAGTGTACGATTTGTTTCTCGCCGTCTCTTTGAAGAAACCGTGCGAGCAGTTGGAACCCTTCTTTTATTTGGACTCCACCGTGGAAAATTGTATTCACATAAGTAAGCATATACCACGCAGCAATAAATCATTATTTCTCAGATGACCGATATCAGCGGGAATCTCATATACTTCTCTGCTGGAGTCGATTTCCAAATTCATTGAATAATTATTGGTGCTGCTTTTCGTAAGTGAAAAACACTTTTCCTTTCTATTCCGCTTAACTTTTAAATGCTACCTTTCCCCCTCATTTCCTCAATGCTTCTGAGAATTACTTGTAAAGGAAGAGGGAAAAATGAAACTTTATATTCAGCCAATGTTAAGATGGTTAAATAGAGCATAGTGTCTGACAACCCTTACCCCACCCCAAAATTTAAACTGTTACATTATGAGTCCTGGGACAAGGATTGAATCTTAGGTTGGACTGTCAGTAAAGGAAATAAATACAAATTTATGCCTTGATATTTTAAGGAAAATCTGAGAATGTACTAGGCAGTTTTAAAATACAATTGGACTATTTCTCGTTCTTTTGCACTACCCAGAAGGGGAAAAATGCACTGCTTTTTCACTTCCCAAAGGATTGATTGAATTTTGGTAATAAACACAGAGTGGATGTTGAGTAATAGTCATATGCATTTCTATATTCCCTCCCCTCTTTAGCAAAATGTATTAATGTCAGGCCACTCATGTTCTCGGCTTCTAAAGTGAATTTATAAGACATCATTTGGTTTCAAGTCAGCTTCTCTATAGACTAGATAGTATGGCCACATGCCCAAACTGTGAGCCTGCTCCATGTGGTTTAGAACTTGAACCGACAGTTTTACGTGGCTGCTATGTAGTGCATTCTGTCAGGCACTACTGTAGGCACCACCGAATAAGGCTTTAAAATTAACATCAGAACTTAGAGCCCGGAAGCGTAGGTAGCAGTGGCCGGTTGAGATTCTGACTAATATTTAGATGCTTTCTGTGTAGGCTGTTGCTCCTTTGAGGAACTTCTATCTCCTTTAATATTTTTAACATTCTTATATTTTTTTGAACTTGTAATTAAAAAGTAAGTTGAAGCAATTTAGGGAATGCTTTTTTTTAAAGATATTTATTTAGAGACAGGGGAAGGGAGGGAGAAAGAGAGTGAGAGAAACATCAATGTGTGATTGCCTTTCACATGGCCCCACTGGGGACCTGGCCCACAACCCAGGCATGTGCCCTGATTGGGAATCGAACTGGCGAATCTTTGGTTCGCAGCCCGAGCTCAATCCACTGAGCTACGCCAGCCAGGGCTTAGGGAATGCTTTTTACAAAATTTATTTTTTTCTTGAGTTAAAGCCTGAACATAGATAACACCTGAACATAGAGCAATGTAACATTTGTGCTATTAGAATCTTTCCAGAAAATACAAGGTCTTTGTATTTATTTCCACATTTATCTTTAGCTCCCAAAGTGAAAACATAATATGAATATTATCCTAATTCAAAATAAAATATGATGAAGTCTAAGAAACATGTTGGTATAAAATATATCATAATGCACATTGTGATATTGCCTTTTTCTTGAGAGAACTCCTAATTCTAAATCAATATATTTGCAGAAAGTGCAATATAGTCCTAATCTTAAAACCATCCAAGAGAAACCCAAATATGTCTTATTTAAATTTAAAAAGATACCTATGTAACTACAAAAAATATTAATGTGATAGCATGCCTCTAAGTTTCTTTGCCTTGGAATCCCTTTATCATTTTACCAAGAAAAAAAATTTTATATGCATATGAGTTTTAATTAACATGATGAACAAGGTACCTTTCAGATATTCTAAAATATCTTGATATAAACTATTATTAAATAAAAGCATTTGAAATTATCATAATGCATTAAGATAATCAAATAATTTAGTAATACATGGAAATTTTAAACAAGATACAATTTCTCATTAATATTTTATTCTTAAAATACCCATGCCAAATTGCTTCTAAATAAGTGATCACTTACTATTTCAGATATAATGTCAGAAAAATACATTTTTGTTCAATTATTGAATATCTGCATTTTATTCAACAATTATAAAACAAGTATTAATAATGATTGAGAGGCCTGGCTGGTGTAGTTCAGTGGACTGAGTGCAGGTCTGAGAACCATCAGGTCACTGGTTCAATTCCCAGTCAGGGCACCTGCCTGGATTGTGGGCCAGACCCTCAGTAGGGGACGTGCAAGAGGCAACCACACATTGATGTTCCTCTCCCTCTCTTTCATCCTTCCTTCTCCTCTGTCTATAAAAATAAATAAAACCTTTTAAAAAACCTCCTTTAAAATAAAAAACATTATTACAAAATCTGCAACACAAAATGTCTTACCCCTGAATTTTAACCAGGTTGAATGTAATGGAGACTCTAGAAGTACTGACAGGACATTGGATTTATAATTCCATATTAACAAAGTAGCTAAAATATAAAGTATATTATTTATTGGAAATATCTGCCCACACATATAGAGGATGTTATTAGGTCAAGTTATCTCCATTTCTTTGACTTTATGGGAAAAAAAGAGAAAAATCATAGACATGATTTAGATTCATTTGAAGGTTGAATTGAATCTGCTACATGCCCTACTACCAAAAATGTTCCAACTTGTCTAAAAATTAGCAAAATAGCCAATAGAACCACTTGACTAAAGAGAACTTACCTAGCAGTCAAATACCAACATGGCGGCCAAATGCATAGGTGCTCCACTCTAGAAGAATCTTACATGCATCCCACTTATTGTATCACCTATTATCTCAAACAGTTTTCACTGGGTAGAACAGTATGCCAATGTGTGTGTTGTTTTATGGCGGGGGGGGAGATAGCATGATCAGAGAGATTTGGGGACTGCTACATGTTTGCTATCTTCAATACACTGAAATTCTCATTGTTCTAACAGACAACATCTCTTTAAAATTGTGTCTCCCAAAACACCACCTACCAATCATAACTTCATAATATTCTACAGCAGAATTGAGTGCGTGAAATTCCTCTATATAAAATATACTCTACTACTAACTAGCTGATAATCCAGGCTACTTATACCCTATCTTCAATCTCTCTTCCCAGCTTTAGTTTTATCGAGAAATCTGTACTTTTGCCTCCATGAGTCCCCAAGGTTTTCTTCTGTGCCTTGCCTCGTGTTCCTTTTGCCATATGAACTATCCATTGCTTCTCCCTCCTTATCTCAGTACATTGAAAACTTAGAGCATAGTAGACACTTCACATGTATGCACACATAAACAACTTGCTGGTGTGAGGTTCTAAATGTGCA
>PVKM010037764.1:0-14335 GCA_004027735.1 Carollia perspicillata | reverse complement strand
TAGACATGCAAGTCAGGGAATCACAGAGTCCCAAACAAGAGGGACACAAAGAGACCCACTCCAAGACACATCGTAATTAAAATGCTAAATGTTAAGGATAAAGAGAAAGGAGGAGGGTGTTGAAGAATGGGTGGGAGGTGAGGGGATTTAGAAGTACAAATAGGTAGTTACAGAATAGCCATGAGGATGTAAAGCACAGCATAGGAAAGGGAGTAACCAAAGAATTTACACACATGACCTATAGACATGAACAAGGGGGGGCATTGCCTGAGGGAGTGGGGGTGCTGGGTGGAGGGGGGTAAAGGAAGAACAATCAGGACACTATGATGAATACATTTGCATATTAATTATGCAACTGTAATAGCATAATTAATAAACTATAATTTTAAAAAACAAAAAGAATAATATATCTAAGAATTAATCTAACCAAGGATGTAAAAGACCTATACTCAGAAAATTATAGGACACTGAAAATGAAACTGGAGAAGATACAAATAAGTGGAAACACATACCATATTCATTGATAGGAAGGATTAACATCATCAAAATGTCCATGCTACCCAAAGCAATCTATGGATGCCATGCAATTTCCTATCAAGGTTCCAATGATGTATTTCACAGAACTAGAACAAATTTCAAAAATTTATATGGAACCACAAAAGGCCCCACATAACAACAGTGATCCTGAGAAAGAGAACAAAATTGGAGGAATCATGTTATCTAACATCAAATTATTCTTAAGGCCATAGTAATCAAAACAGCATGGTACTGACATAAAAACAGATACATAGATCACTGGAACAGAAGAAAGAGCCTAGAAATAAACTCATAACTTCATAGTCAACAATTTTCGACAGAGGAAGCAAGCACACACAATGGGCTAAAGAGTGTTTATTCAGCTCTGGTTGGGGTGGCTCAGTGGATTGATTCCCGGCCTGCAAACCAAAGGGTCACTGGTTCAGTTCCCAATCAGGGTGCATGTCTGGGTTGTGGGCCAGGTGCCCAGTAGAAGGAGCACAAGAAGCAACCACTCATTGGTGTTTCTTTCTTCCTCCCTACCCCTCTGTCTAAAAATAAACAAAATCTTTTAAAAGTGTTTATTCAATAAATGGTGTTGAGAAAATTGGACGGATACATGCAGAAAAAATGAAACTAAATCACCTTCTTATACCACACACAAGAATAAATTCAAAATGGATGAAACACTTCAATATTAGACCTGAAACCATAAGACTCATAGAAGAAAACATAGGCAGAAAAATCTTGGACATTGCTCATAGCAATATTTTCTCTGATACATCTCTTCAGGCCAAGGAAACAAAAGAAAAAAATAAACAAATGGGACTACATCAAACTAAAAAGTGTTTGCACATCAAAGAAAACCATCAACAAAATAAAAAGACAACCCATGGAATGGAAAAACATGCCAATGTTTTGACAATGTTTTGGTATCATACTTGCCAATGATATATCTGATAGGAATTAATATCTAAAATTTATAAAGAACTTATAAAACCTAACACCAAAAAAAAACAAAAAATCCAATTAAAAAATGAGCAAAGGATCTGAATAGACACTTCTCCAAAGAGGACACACAGGCGACCAATAGACAGATGAAAAGATGCTCAACATCAGTAATCATCAGAGAAATGCAAATTAAAACCACAATGAGATATCACCTCATACCTCTCAGAATGGCTATTATCAATAAATCAACAAACAAGTGCTAGCAAGGATATGGAGAAAAGGGACCCTCATGCACTGTTGGTGGGAATGCAGACTGGTGCAGCCACTATGGAAAGCAGTGTGGAGATACCTCAAAAAATTAAAAATGAACTGCCTTATGACCTAGCAATTCCACTTCTGGGAATATATCCAAAGAAATGCAAAAGACTAATTTGAAAGAACATAAGTACTCCTATGTTCATTGCAGCATTATTTATATTTGCCAATATATGGAAGTAGCCCAAATGTCCATCAGTAGATGAATGGATAAAACAACTATGGGACATTTACACAAGGGAAAAGAAGAAAATTTCACCCTTTGTGACAGCATGATGGACCTGGAGAAAATTATGCTAACTGAAATAAGCCAGTGAGAAAGACAAATACCATATGATTTCACTCACATGGGGAATTTAATGAACAAACTTAACTAATAAGCAAAATAGAGACAGACTCATAGATGGAGAGCAGGATGACAGCTATGGGGTGGGTGTTAGGGTGTAGAAGGATTGTGCAAAAAGGAAAAAGGAATTCATGGACATGGTCAATAGTGTGGTGACTGCAGGAAGGGGGTGGGGAGGAGGTGGGTATAAGTCAGAAAAATGGTAATAAAAAAATAAAATAAGTAATTTTGTTCATTTCCTTGCCTTAGGAGTTCCAAATTAGTAGTTTCATTTCTCTTAAGTGATCATATAACGTATGATCATATGTTATAATGATTTAAGGTAAAATTACTCAGAACAATGCTTGCTGCAAAGGAAGACCTGTTTATCTCTATCCCAGGTTCTGCAACCCAACCCAATCCTTTAAATATTAAGACACACTAATTTATTCATTCTTAGTCATTTTTCTTCTCTGACATCTATTGTTGAAGAGTAAATAAGTCCATAAAGATCATGTGATCGAGGCTTTAAATAATACATTAACCCACTTAGAGCTAAGGCATGGGTATGCATGTATGTATGTTTGCATGCCTCCATGAGTGTGTACATGTATGTGAGTGAGTGTGCATTCATGGGTGCATATACATGTATGTGTTTGGGAAGCATTCATTGATTTCCATTGATTCATTTTTTCAATCACCCAATCTACCCTGGTGTCAACAACATGAGTTTAAATTGGTGAGTTCATGACTAGGAGCAATACATATTGCCAAAGAGCAGAGCAAAGCTAACTAGTCCAAAAGGAAACAAACCCAGGATCTTTATCTTGGTAACATTATGCTAATTACCAAGTAGGCTGCAACATATATAGTTCATTAATCTTAGAAGAAAATTTTATATCTTTCAAGTCTAAAATGTTAACCCACAATTCAATTCTCATCTTCAAATTTACCATCTAGCACTCTAATATCAACAAAATAAAACCTCATGAGAAGAGGGAGCTGATGAAGAAGCAGAAATAATTTCTAAAGCTGGATATATAATCCTTTCTACAACAATTTAATAACCAATCAAGCATCCTTTTTGTTTCGATTTAAAAACTCTATAGTACTCCTGGTACCTAGAATTTGAAATTTTTGAGTTGTCTGAGTTTTTTTTCTTTTTCTCTACTCCATATCTACCCAGTCTTTAAACCTTGTCAACTTGTCCCATATTAATTTCTTCAATGCATTCATTTCTCTAAAATCTTCCACATCCCTACCCTCATCACATCATGCCTGAGTTACGACAATAGCCATCTAAATGGTCTCCTTTCCTCCATTCCTTTTCTAATCAAATGTTATACACCAAAGTGCAAATAAAGATAAATAAGTCCCCCAGGGTGCTGCCATCAGCATGTCTCTTACCTCCAGAGGTTTCCTGTCACCTATGAGAGTAAATTTACAGTGCTGTGTCTGGTGCTCCCATAGCCACTGCCCCCTCTGACCCCTCTAAATGTATTCCCTGCTGCTTCCTGGCCCAAACATTCTGCCCAGGTAGATCAGTCTCCTTACTGGCCCTAGACAGCCACTCTCACCCTGCTCACCTATAATGTCCAGTAGAACCTAAATTCAATATCAGGGCACGTTCAGGACTAACATTCCTGGTTCAGCACACTGACCCACAGTGAATTCTCTTTCTCTGACTCTCCTGAGTACTACGAGTAGCCTTTCCACCCAACTTAATACTTTATTTTATTTTCCGTGTTTGTGTCCTGTGTTTCTAACAAGATTACAAACTCTTTAAGAGCAAGGATTCTGCTTCCTACAGCTTTGAATTTTCCACAACAAGAAGCTATTTAAATAGCTGTTTTTAAAAATATCTTCTTGAAGCAATAAGATGGAAAAAATCTCTAGTGAAAGGTGACTCTTGTGATGTTATCTAAAGTAATGAAGGTGAACTGAGGGGAAGAGGTAAACAGTTTCTTCTTTTAAAAAACCATCAGTATTAAATAAACACTATTCATCATTATATAATGACATTTTACATAATTATTATGGGCTTCTAATTTTGTATAGAATATTTATAAATCTTAGTTCAATATAGACTTTTATTGAATAAAACAAGTATTTTTCTAAATATCATAGGCATGCAATGAAATACTCAAAATCTTATAACCCAGAATAAAAGGTTAATATTTTTAAATAACTGAAGTAAAAAATTTATTCATCAACAGTGATCCTATAGTCAAGTAAAAAGTAAATAAATATCACAAAACTAACTTGTACTAACTCACCTTGATTTTTAAAAAATAAAAATAAAAAACACTCTGGCCAAATTAAGTTGAACCAAGATATTAGCAAAGAGGTGAGTGGAAAATCAGACCTGGACATGCTCTCATGCTGGCCACTGAGAGCCCTTCCAGGCCATGCCAACAGGAGGCCTGGTCTAGTTAAGGCCCACACAGTCACTCCAAGACCCTCTCTTACCTTATGAGCAGGGTGGCCAAATGAAAGGAAGTTTCTGTGGCTTGTTTGCCAAAAAAGTGTGATAAGAAAAACTTCTAAACCTTAATGAAATAAATCTACTTCTGGAAATCTTTTTTAAGATAAGATTCAGAAACACATAAATTAGTTCTTCACAGTAATTTCTTACAATCCTTTGTGACAGCATGGATGGAGCTGGAGAATATTATGCTAAGTGAAATAAGCCAAGTGGTGAAAGACAAATAGCATATGATCTCACCTTTAAATGAAACCTAATCAACAAAACAAGCAAGCAAAATAGAACCAGAGACATTGAAATTAAGAACAAACTGACAGTAACCAGAGGGGAGGTGGGAGGGGATAATGGGGGGAAAGTGGGAAAGGGTTTTCAGGAACAACTATAAAAGACACATGGACAAAATCAAGGTGGGTAGGATCAGGGGTGGGAGGTGTTGGTGGCTGGGGTGGGGAGGGAATGGAGACAACTGTACTTGAACAACAATAAAAAATAATAATAATAAAATAACATTACTTAAAAAAATACAGAAATCACAATGGTATTCCTTACATTATTCATTGTGATAATTTAAAATATCAGAAATAGTCTTGGAATTTTGTATGTTTCTAAAAGTCTATACATTTCTTCTAGATCATCAAATTTGTTGACATATAATTGTCCATAGTGTTCTTTAATGATCCTTTGCATTTCTGCAGTGTCAATTGTAATCTCTTGTCTTCCTTTTCTGATATCTTTTTGTGTTTTCTCTGTTTTCTGCTTGGTGAGTCTTGCTAGAGGCTTATCAAGGTTATTTATCCTTTCAAAGAACCAGCTCTTAGTTTCATTACCTTTTGTTGTTTCTCTATTTTCTTTTTTTAATATATTTTATTGATTATGCTATTACAGTTGTCCCATTTTTTCTCCCCTTTATTCCCCTCTGCCCTGTACCCTCCCTCCCACCAGCATTCCCCTATCTTAGTTCATGTCCACGGGTCATATATGTTTTCTATTTTATTTATTTATGCTCTGATTTTTATTATTTCTTTCCTTCTGTTTACTTTGAATTTTGTTTGTTTCTCTTTTTCTAATTTATTTAGGTATAAATTTAGATTGTTTATTTGATACTAACCAAGGAGAAAAAGAGAATCTGAACAGATCAATTACTAGCAATGAAACTGAAGCAGTAATTAAAAACCTCCCAACAAACAAAATCCCAGAACCAGATAGTTTCACAGGTGAATTCTACCAAACATTTAAAGAAGAATTAGTACTTATCCTTCTCAAACTAATCCAAAAAACATTAGAGAGGAAAGAACACTTCTAAACTCACTTTACAAGGCCAGCATTACCCTAACACCAAAATCAGGTGAAAACACTACAAAGAAACAAAATTACAGGCCAATATCCCTGGTGAACATGGATGCCAAAATTCTCACCAAAATACTAGCAAACCAAATTCAACAGTGTGCTAAAAGGATTATACACCATGACCAAGTGGGACTGGCAACAGGAATGCAAGGGTGGTTCAACATTCACAAAACAGTTAATGGGATTCATCACATCAACAAAAAACAAAACCAAGATAAAAAAAAAACATACAATTATCTCAATAGATGCAGAAAAAGCATTTGAAAACATTTGACACTCATTTATGATAAAAACTCTCAAAAAAGTGGGTACAGAAGGATCTTAACTCAACCTTATAAAGGCTAGACATGGCAAACACACAGCCAACATTATACTCAGTGGTGGAAAGCTGAAAGCTCTTCCTCTAAGGTCAGGAACAACAAAAGGACGTCCACTTTCACCTCTATTATTCAACATAGTACTACAAGTCCTAGCCACAATAATGGACAAGAAAAAGAAATAAGAGGTGTGCAATAGGAAAGAAAGAAGGAAAACTGCCACTACTTGCAGATGACATGATACTACATGCAGAAAACTAAAGAACCCAGGAAAAAATAATAGAATAATAAAAGAATTTAATAAAGCAGCAGAATACAAAATTAATATACATGAAAATGTCATGTTTATATACAGTAATAACAAACAATCAGAAGGGAAAGTGAAGAAAACAATCCAATTCACAATCACATCAAAAAGAATAAAATACCTTGGAATAAACTTGACCAAGGAGGCAAAAGACCGCCACTCTGAAAACTATAAGACATTCAAGAAAGAAATTGAAGAGGATAGAAATAAACTAAAGGACGTATCATTCTCATGGGTAGGAAGGGTTAATATTGTTAAAATAATAATACCACCTAAAGCAATATACAAATTTGTTGCAATTCATATCAAAATACCAATATCATTATTCTCAGGATTAGAACAAATAAACCTAAAATGTATATGGAACCACAAAAGATTCTGAATAGCCAAAGCAATCCTGAGAAAGAAGAACAAAGTTGGATGCATAATGCTCCCTGTTCTTAAACTATACTACAAAGTTATAATGATTGAAACAGTATGGTACTGGCATAAAAACAGACACATAGATCAATGGAACACCATATAGAGCCCAGAAATAAGCCCTCACTTATATGGTCAATTAACCTATTACAAAGGAGGTAAAAACATACACTGGAGTAATGACAGTCTCTTCAACAAGTGATGTTGGGAAAACTGGACAGATAGATGCAAAAAAAGTGAAACTGGACCACTCTCTTACACCGTATTTTTTTAAAAAACTCAAAATGGGTTAAAGACTTAAATATAAGGCCTGAAAACATAATAATCCTAGAAGAAAACATAGGAAGTAAACTATCTGGCATCAGTCTGACTAATACCTTTGTTGGACACATCTGCTCTAGCAAGAGAAACAAAAGAAAAAAATAAACAAACGGGACTACATAAAACTAAAAAGCTTCTACACAGCAAAGGAAACCTTCAACAAAAACAAAAGGCAACACTATTTGCAAGTAATATATCCAATAAGAGGTTGCTAACCATAATATGTAAGAAACTCATACAACTCAATAACACAAAACACACACACACACACAAATTGGTTAGAATAAAACAAAAAGGGCAGAGGACATGAAAAGACATTTCTCCAAAAGGACATACAGGTGGCCAGCAGACATATAAAAAGATGCTCAACATCACTAATCATCAGGGAAATGCAAAGCAAAACCACAATGACATACATATGTAGAATCTAATGAACAAACTGAACTAACAAGCAAAATAGAGACAGACTCATAAATGGAGAGCAGACTGGCTGCTTGGGGTGGAGGGATTGAGCAAAGAATAAAAAACAGAAAGAACTCAAGGATATGAGCCACAGTGTGGAGCTTGCAGGGGAATGGGAGGTGGAGGTGGAAGAGGGTATAAGGGTAGTAAATGGTGATGGAAAAATAAAGCAAAATTAAAAAACACTTTAAAAACACACAATGAGATACCACATCACACCAGTCAGGATGAGTATCATCAATAAGTCAACAAATAATGTACCAGCAAGAATATGGAGAAAAGGGAACCCTGGTGCAATGTTGGTGGGATTGCAAACTGGTGCAGCCCCTATGGAAAAAAGTAGAAAATTTTCTCAAAGAACTGAGAATAGATATACTATATAACCCAGCAATTCCACTTCTGGGTATATATCCAAAAAAATGAGAAGACTAATTCAAAAAGATATATGCACCCCTATGTTCATTGTAGCACTATTTGCAATAGACAAGATATGGAAGCAGCATAGGTGTCCATTAATACATGAATGGATAAAGAGTGAAACACACACACAATGGAATATTATGCAGTGATAGAAAATGAAATCTTGCCATTTCAGACAACACAAATGAATCTTGAGAGTATTATGCTAAGTGAAATAAGTAATACAGAGAAGACAAATACTATATGGTTTTACTTATATGTGGAATCTAAAAACAAAACAAAAACAAACTCAGAAACAGAGATCAAAGGGTGGTTACCAGAAGGGAGGGAGTGGGAAATGGGTAAAAAGAGGAAGGGGAATACAGTCCACAATATTGTGATAAGTTTACACAGTGACAGATGGTTAGTAGAATTAGTGGGGTGATCACATTGTAGGGTAGAAAAGTGTTTAATCACTATATTTACACCTGAAACTAATATAACCAATATAAGATTATATACTAACTACACTTAAATAAAAATAAATTCAAAAAAGAATATCAGAAATAATTTTAAAAGATCACAATATGTAAATAGCTAATACAGATTTTGGTAAAGCCATCCCAGAACTCTCAGAGCCCATGCGGCAGGTGGCCAGACAGGTCACCCAGACACGAAAAGTGGGCTAGGTGATGTGAAATCTCCTGATTTTAAAATATATTGACAACTACTGCAAATATTCGGTAATATTGCAAAGGTCAAACAAAATCTGCCTACAGGCCAGACTTAACCTACATACCGCCAGCTTGCTACCTCTGATCTATGTGATGGAAGATTTTTGAAAGTTATGTGATTAAAGTATCTTTTGTATATTTTTAAAATGTTTTATTGTATATTTTTCATTACCATTTAACCCCTTTCTACCCTTCCCCCACTCCCGCAATCACCCCACTGTTGTCCATGTGTGAATGTTCTTTGTATAACATTAAGTCAAAAGGAGGGAAGGAGTGTATAGCTCTAATTACTTTTAAAAATTACTTTAAAATTTTCTGTGTGTGGGGGGGAAAGACTAACAGGAAAGGAATCAAAATCATGATCTATCTAGAGGGAGACGATGGATGATTTCTCTTTATACTTTCTTGTATTTTCAAAATTTCCAAATAAGGATTTATTACTTCATAACATTTTTAAAACTATCCCAAAGAAGGAAAAATGCATTTGCTCAGCCCTTTCATTGGTTCCATATTAAAGCTGCATCATTCATTGGGCAATGTCCCTAAAAAGGGACAACTCAGAAAGGCCAACAGTCTCTTTTTTCCAATTGGTCGTGTTAAATTTTGTGTGTAAATGTCTGTTCATGAAACCCCACCATTTTAAATTGCTTTAAAACTTACTAATTTGAGGCTATTAACAGGTTGGAACCACTGCTGAAGGTAGTTACAAAGCCAGTGCGAAGGAATCCTGTGTATGAAGCACTTAGGCCACAGACACAATAAATGGTCACTGTAAAAATAACGCATTCAGAATTGGCAGGAGTAGAAGTGTCTCATTCTCAAATGAGAATTGAAAATAAGCAATTGCAGTACTTTTTGAGACCAAGAATAAGCATTGAAGAGTAAAACCAGGAATAAGTTCGTAAAATGGATAATTGCCAACAGAAATAACACCTGTGAACATAAAACTGATAAATCTTTTTAAAAAGAGCAATGAAAGGCAATGACACGTTTTATGCCATAATTAGCTATTGATTTGTGTTCACGTTTCAATACTAGGCCCAGAGGTTATTGCTATAAGGTAGAATTAAGTGCATATGGAATGTTTTCCATTGCATTCAAAGGCTGCATTTGGTGTGATTTTATTTAGACTCGTTTACAAAAAGAACTCTTAGACTAAGTCGCTATAGCTTAATAAAAATTTTAGAATTGAGGAACTAGCTGAGTAACTCAATGGCCAGCCCACAGGGCTACAGCCCCAGAAAATCAGGCACCCCTGGGTCATTTTCACACTGCCATTCCTTGCCCTCACCCTCAGCCTCAGCCAGGCTCTTCCAATTGCCTGCTTCTGCTGCAGAGCACAGCCAGCCTCAGGGAGAGTCTTGCCTCTAAGGGGTCATTTATACCTGAAAGCAAGGACAGAAATTTCCTCTCGAGGAAGGCGTCCCTGCTAGAGTGTCCTGTTGTTCACGGATGTCTTTCCCCCTTCACCTTCCATGGCTCCTGTATCCTGGACCCTGATTTAATTAATCCTCAGGGCTCCTGTGTTGGGCTCCTGCATTCTACAGTAGCTTATGGCTCTCACTGATTAAGCTTCAGAAACACCTGCCTTCGGCTTCCCTGCCGTGATGCTGACCACAGCCCCACAGCCCACACCAATTTTGAAACCACTATCTATGGCTTAGTTACTAGTTTTTCTAAACCCTCTCCACCACTACCACCCGTGCCTCAGATTCTGGTCAGCGTGGGTGAGCTGGAGATCGTGTCCCTGATCCTTTCCAGGTTCTCTTTGCCCAAGCCCCCAATCCCTGGTTATCATGATCTAGCGATAAAACATGATCTCAAGTCCCTTGGGAAAGCTTTCTTCAAATACTGGCCAAAAGTTTTTAAAGTATGCCTTTATCACAGGCTGCTTTCCCTTCCCATTTTGTTCCTGTTTAGCCCATGTTAATAATGAGTTCTTCTAGTCTATTTTCCACTCTGCACCATTCTAGAACTCCTTCAAAGAAAAGGTGTTTGGAGACTTAGAAAAGCATGTTCTCTTACATCGTCACTATATCCAAGAATGAAAGAGATGAAACACTGGGTAATCTTGAAATAATCAGGTGAATTTTCACGACGCAAATTTACCCACATTTACTTTCATGTTTTGACCAGCTAAATATGGAGGTTATTTTACATTCTCCAAACCCAGATTAAATAAGAGTGTGAGGAACCCTGTCTGCTTGTCAGGAAGCTATACAATTTCACCACAGGTAAATGAGAGTTGCCTGTCCACGCATTGTTTCAGCAATTCCTGAATCCCACAGGACAGCCAAATGAGTAGCACACCTAAGAATGCACGTGAAAGAGAACAACAATTTTTTACAAAAACTTACTCCTCTGAGAATGTAAATCTGATGATAATATTCATATGTAGAGCAGCTGAAATTAGTCAGTCTTCATTTCAAGAGTGTCTTGTTTGGGGCTTGGAGGAAAGCTTCATCGGCCACCTCTCCTCCAGCCCCTTGAACAACAGGCCGAGCTTGCAGCCTCGGCGGCACTCAGCCCAGCATGCGCTCCCACATTGTGGCTGCACAGCCTCAGGCACGTGCTCCCTGTGAAGGTGATGACTTTGAAGGCCAGAGCTCACATAGTAACCATGAGTACACACCAGTCACTGTGGCCAGGGGAGAAGAGGATGCCAGTGCTAGAAGCCACCAGCAGCTCATGCAGAGGAGCAATGAGTCGCATTAAGGGGAGGGGTCAGGTAGAGACATTACATGTACCAGCACCAAAAAAACCAGCTCCCTTCCCACTGGTGGCTAAAACAGCAGTTGGGTTTCCAGGCCAGTGTGGCTTATGAGTTCTGAACCACATGGTCTAGGTTTGGGCAAGTAGATTAATACTAGAAAATCGAGTTCCACGACCACCTCTGTCGGCCAGAACTACTACACTTTCCAGACTTGTAAGTGCTAAAAGGAAATTTGAAGTAGGAAAGTTTGCAAGACATTTTACTTCCTGTTTCTGTTTCTAAGGACCAGTCTTATGATCTCTGACAGGGAATATCTCCTCCTTTAAACCACATAAAAGTCGAGAGGTTAAACACATTATGTTTTGGTTCATATTATTCGGTGATAAAAGATAGCCTCAACAGTGAACACTTTAAGTAAAACGGCAGGTCCTAGAATAACATCATTTCATTATAGCATTGATGAGATGCTGCAGGAACTTAACGCTTGTTAATACCAGCCTTTGGTAAAATTGGTTTTGTTATATATATATATATATGTCATTTTGCCCAGTCACAGAACCTATCGACTATGTTAAGCAAGGACTTAACTGTAATTTAATCCGGTCCTATGGTCCACATTGAACAGTATTGAGGACAAAATTCTTAAAGACAGATAAAAACCTTGGAGCAACTGTATTGCAAGTTAAGATGTTTATCTCTGCAGGTTAGGCTGCCATGTAACTCTCACCCTTCTTCCCCAGTGAGCTCTGAAACAGAGAGCAAGGATCAGGCCGCACCTCATGTGCTGCTGAGCCATCCAGGTTGGGGTCGCTGTGAGGTCCTGATGTGAACGTGTAGGAAGAGCAGCCGTGCAGCATAGGGCAGGGACGAGGAGAAATGGCCAATGTCATCAATAGTGTGACCCCCACCTGGGCACTGAAGAAATACTGTCAGAGCCAGTGTTTTTATAACATGTTCACTAACATTAGATTCTTACTTGCTCCATCTTGGTTTAATAAAACTGAGAAGAATTGCCTGATTTTATAGACCTTTCCAAACTATCAATTTTATATTTTTAAGTCCAAATTAATGTAAGACTGTCCTCAAAATAGAACCATGTCTAAACCTGGTCATTAATGGAAAAATCTATTTAAGCTTGCAGCTTTAAAAGTCCAAGTTAAATTCTGATTTTGAAACATCACTGGCAAATCTGAAAGTAAAATAAGAAAAAGTGAAGCAATGGAAAACTTCCCCCTGGCTCACGGTGTTGAACAGAAGGTATTTCCAATTCTCAACATGTGTTTTAGAACTTTCTTTTATGAGGAGAGATCATGCCACTACTGTCATGCAGAGCACTTCATAAAGAAAATAAATTTCTCTCAAAACGTTACCTTTGTATTTACATTTTAAAAAGAAACAGGCAGAATTTCAAAGGGCAATTCCAACCTAATGGTCTCCTTACCTAGATACTTTGAAGTATTATCTGCCTTGGAAATTGGCAATTTAATCTATTTTCCCAATAGAAACTGCAACATGAATTATTGATTATTTCTTTGAAGTGAAATTGTCACTAAATGGTAGAAAGAGACCTAGATGCTCATCGTACCATTCCAAATCCAAAGAGCATTTAAACAGAAAAAGTAAAGAATCATTTTTCTTTCATTTTTCATTTAGATCATTAACCTTCTCTCATTTATAGTAAATAAGGTATTGAGATATCAAAAAAGCACAAAGTCTTTGAAGAAAAACAATTATTTCATAAAAGCTTTCTGTATAAATTTTTAAAAGTAGAAAAATGATCCCATGGTAAAATTTTTAAAAAGCAGGGAGAGGAGCATTTTAACCAACAATCACTAAAAAGAAATTAGAAATTAAACCAATATGTTGTCAAATAATTACAATTTAGTTTTCCTCTAACTTTTCTCTAATGAGAAATTTTCTGATGTTTTATTTTTCCATACCTGCCAAACAAAAGCAATTTAAAATCTGAATCAGAAATGAGTTTCTGAGACTTCCAGCCAAGATGGATATACTTTGCCTCCTCTCACAACCAAAGAAAACAACAAATTTAAAAACAAAAACAACCAGAACTGACAGGAAGTCAAACTGTATGGAAGTCCAACAACCAGGAGTTAAAGAAGAAACATTCATCCAAACTGGCAGGAGGGGTAGAGACTGGCAGCCAGTGAAGAGGACTCACAGCAAGGCACCAGCAGGAGGACCAGGGTGGGCAAGGTCATTGCTGGCAGACCTGGTGGTCCCACATTTGTGTGAAGATAAACTAGGAGGAACAACTGGGGAGTGAGACAGACTGCACAACACAGGGTTCCAGTGCGGGGAAATAAAGCCTCAAAACCTCAAGCTGTAAAAACCTGTGAGGGTTGTGGCATGGGGAGAAACTCCCAGCCTCACAGGAGAGTTCATTAGCGAGACCCACCGAGTCCTAGAATTTACATGAAATCACCCACCTGGGAATCAGCACCAGAAGGGTCCAAATTTCCTGTGGGTTTTGACAGAAGTGACTGAAAACCACCAACAGAGAGCGGAGCAGGCGGCATTGTGCCCTCTCAATTCCTCCCCCACATACAGCGTCACGACACAGCAACGGGGTTGCCCCACCCTGCTGAATACCTAAGGCTCCACCCCTTAATACATAACAGGTGCGCCAAGACAAAAAAAAAGTCCCAAATGAAAGAACAGATCAAAGCTCTAGAAAAAAATAGAACTAAGTGATGAAAAGACAG
>PVKM010037763.1:0-14337 GCA_004027735.1 Carollia perspicillata | reverse complement strand
TCTGAGACTAAGATTAGGTTCAGTCGGACAGATGGCCATAATTGATTAGTAATGTCTGTCATGGGCTCGGCCATGGCAGCAGTTGGACCACGGTATTGCTGTCTGTTTTATTTCAGTCTCCCAAACATATCGATGTGGGTACTGGGACCTGGAGAGGGGTGCTCCGTCAGAGGTTATCCCAGTACTTGTTTGAACGCCTGGAGAATACCGGCTCCTGCCGAGGGAGTCTAGGTAAGGAAGGCAGGAGTTTTTCCAGCACGTGGCCATGCATTTTTCCCTTGTGCTTACGTACATACACTCTCGCTGAAACACATAGCCACACACGCCCCAAGTATACACAGACAACACACAAACACATACACACACTCAAACCATACACGCCTGACTTGGCCTTACCCCCTGAAAACCTCATCCTTTCTCGGCTGGTCGGTGGGATGCAGGGACAACTCAAGGAAGCTTGGACAGACAACTGATGACGTGTCTGTCTGAAGTAGGTCCCTGCAGCTGTGGCCTTCGTAAATCTTCGTGCAGTTTTTAAACTTTTAAACTTTCACCTTTACCCTTTAGTGTCAGTGGTGGTGGTTGCAACAGAACCACTCTGTCAGTGGCACTTAAAGGCGAATTGGGTTTTCTTCTGGCAGCTGCCCCGGACCTGGGGCTCGCGGGCCACCGAGCACACCTCCCTGTCTGTGGGAGTGATCTCCCATTTGCCCTGCGTGGGAAATGCGAGTCCATCGTGTGCCATCGTGTCGCAACGGTGTCCCATGCTTTAATAGGTTGGCTTTAAAATGCTGTCTGTCCCTCGAGATTGTTGTGCTCATCCGCAGACAGAGTGAGTGAAGTCGTAGAGGGTATGCGGTCCCTGCGCAGACCCCGAGCTCCGACCCCATCCGAGCGCTCTGCCCCACACACAGTCAGTGCTGCGCGGAGAGAGGAGCGAATGGCCGAGCAGGGACTCCTGTCCTACGCGAGGCTCCCGGCTGCTCGAGGAAGCACAGGTGGGAAGAGGCGGGGATGATCTTCAAGTGTTTTTTCTCTTTGAATAAAGTCCTGCAGGCCGGGATGTGTATTTCAGCCACTCATTTCATTTGCTCTCGAATTGCCCTTATTTCTCTGGGACTTCGTGTCTCTAAGTGCACCGGGTGTGCCAGTTTTGTGAGTAAATGAAGTGAGGTATAGGGAGTCCTCTGCAACAAAACAAAAGTGACTTGAGCTCTGGGTTAAAGTAAGTGTCATATATATCGGACTATTTTCCCAAATGTCTGCACTTTAAGAAGGGAGGGGTTGGGGCAGGCAAACAGTTAACGCTCTCTTCCATGGTGCCTGCATCTTGAGTTTTACCGTCTAGGTCAGTCGCTCGAGTGCCTTCAGAGTTGCTCCCTCGCCGTTGGGAGGGTAGGCCGGTCTGTTGTCCCCTGTGGTCTCAGTTTTTGCCTTTGTCAAGTGGGACACCTTTGGGCCTGGGGCAGCAGAAACCCTGATAGAGTACCAGCTACAGCACGTTCTCCCTTTGCGGCTCTGTGCCAGGACGGGGCAGCTGTGCTCTGCTGCCTACCGAGGGGCCCCGAGAGCTGCCGCCTCCACCCGCGGCCTCACCCCCTTCTGTGTACAGAGCCCACTCAGCCTCTCCTCTCCCCAAGCCTCAGGATGGCCCTGTGAAGGCGGGCCTCGGACTGCATTGCACAAAAGAGGAAACTGAGGCTCAGAGAGGTTGCTAATAATAACAGCCACTGGCAGTTGCCAGCTTTTATGATATGTCAGGCACTGGGCTGAGTTTGTGTTAAATTGTCTCATTTTATCCTCAGAATGCTTTAAGAGATAGGTATCATTTCTCCCATTTTGTATGTAGTCATAGGGCTTTGATTTTTTTTATTTTTGAAGATTTTATTTATTTATTTTTAGAGAGGGGAAGGGAAGGAGAGAGGAGAGAAACATCAGTGTGTGGTTACCTCTCATGCACCCTCTACTGGGGAACTGGCCTGCAACCCAGGCATGTGCCCTGACTGGGAATTGAACCGGCGACCTTTTGGTTTGCAGCCCGCACTCAATCCACTGAGCTATACCAGCCAGGGCTCTTTTTCCCATTTTGGAGTGGAGGAAACAGGCTCAGAGAGGTAAAGGGGCTGCCCCAAGGCCAGACCCCTTCATGGGACTTCCCTAGACAGCCCCCATCAGCCACAGGGAGAGTGAGGCATTAGAGACAGAGAGGCAGGAAGAAGTGACCGGGGGAGCTCCAGAGACAGCAGGGCCTGAGTCAGACCCTGGCAGGCTGTTCTCTCCAAGAAAGTACAGGGCAGGTGGGGAAGGGGGGCAGGAGTCAAGGGAGAGGAGAGGGGTTTCCCTGGAGAACTCAAGGGGTAGGTGGACAGGGGCAGAGCACAGGTCCCAGGGCCCCCAGTGCATTTCCCGCCCTGTTACTCTAGCTCTTCGCTTCTTCGTAAATCCAACCTCTGCCTTCTCTCTCCCACCCGCTCCATCCTCCTCAACAGTGGGCTCTGGGCCTGTCCCCTCCGTTCCCCACGCTCGCTCGCTGTAGACTCCAGCCTCAAGGGGACCCCTAAATTCCCAGTCCTTCTCAGCACTGCATAGCCCTGCCATTGAGTAGCCCACAGCCTCTTTTCCCATGGCTCGGTGTGGTCCTGGCCACCGCGAGGCACGAGACCGGTGCTGAGTAGACAGTCCCCTGAGCTTCGGCACCCTGCCCTCCCCTCAGCACCACGCCCCAGAGGTCCTGATGCAAGGACCAGCAACGACAGGGGCAGGCCTGCCCAGGAAGGAAGTTTCTTTCTACCGATTCCTCTTCTGTTGCCTACGAAATGCCTGCAGCAGGTGGGCAGGCTTGCAGGGAAGGCCAAGGTGGCTGATGTTGGGATTGGCAGTCTCCTGTTGGGAGTGGCACTGTTTGGTCTAGACTACAGCAGTGGCAACAGCAGTTAGCGGTGGTGGGTGTGATTGTGAGTGTGTGTGCCGAGTCCACTCGGTCCCTGGAGAGCCTGGGGCTTTGCCTCCCTCCCAGCAGGGCCCTGGCTAGCTCCCTAGCACCTGGTCCACAGGATTTCAGAAGCTTCTGGCTTCCCCAGATCTGCCAAGGGGAGGTGGGGTAGGAGAGCTGGACAGAACCATGGCACTGTCCCTCCCCAGGGGCCCGCACCCCCCACAGTGAGGGGCGAGCACTGCAGTCCAGGCCGCGCGCAGGAGTATCTGGCTCAGGAATGTCTTCCAGGAGGCAGTCAGGGAGCACCTGTCCCAGATGGGGGTCGCTTGAGAGGGGAGGGGACCCGGGGCCCCCCTCCTTGCTCCATGCGTGTCTTTCTTCCTGCACACCGTGTCATGTCAACTTGCAGACCAGCAGCCTAGTCCCCAGTTTAGCAGGTGGGACACCAGTGCCGAGAGAGGGCAGAAATTTGCTCAAGGTCACATCACAGTAGTATTGTTGGGACTGGGCTCCAAGGCTTCTGGCTCTTGGTTCAATGATCTTTCCACGATAGCAGGTAGTTATGCAAATTAATGTAAATTATACACAACCAACCATGGCTTCTAGCACTGTGGGAGTGTGGGGAGTAGGGTTGCTTCTGGGGCTCTCTTTGCTTTACAGACTGTCAGATTCTCTAAGGCCCTGGTCTTACCCACTTGAAGGCCAGGGTCCAGAGGTGCTATGGTGATAGGGGAGGAGTGCAAGCCGCGCTGGGCCTGTGGGCGCCTGGCGTCCTGCTGCCGTGGAGGCATGAGGCTGACCACGCCAGGAAACAGCCGGAGGAAGCCTCTAGGATGGGCCCCCAGAGTCTGCAAGGCGGGCGGGCCCAGCACAGGGAAATTTTCTCACGCGTCCTGGGAAGGCTGCTTGCTCTCCCCAGGCCCCGTGGGTCTCCATCAATAAGCCCTACTGAATGGAGAGGCTGGGTGGGAGGGGGGAGATTTATTTCCTGGCTTTGGAACAGCCGTCCTCCGGTCCTCCACCTTCCTCCTGGTCAGAGAACAATGGGGCATCCCCAGACAGGCCTTCCTGCGGCAGCAGGTGCATGGAGCAGGGTGGATGGCCCCTGGCCACGGGCTCCCAGCCCTGGACCCTCGACTGTTCACTCTGCTTCCAAAACAGCAGCCCGAGGGTCACTTGCTAGCATCCCTGGGGGCCTTTGAAAAATCATCAAGCTCTGGCCCTTCCCCCCTCACCCCTAGGTCCAAGGACCCTTTGTTTGTACGGTCCAGGCAATGTTGCCACATAGTGCCCCAAATAATGGGAAATAAAGTTCTGCAAAATAGTCAGCCATAATCTCACCACCCAGACCCAAGCACTACTTGCTTATTAGTACGTCTCCTTCCAGGCTCTGGCCCAGGTTGGTTTTATGGTGTAGTCAAAGCAATGAATCACGTGTGTCTTTTACACTCTGGTTCCTCACTTCACATGACTCCATGAACCTCTCTCTTGTGATTAGGTCGACTTCCTAATTAGCACTGTTAACACCTGAGAAGCATCCACACCGGAGATAGACTCTTACTTACTCAGTTTGCCCATTTTTGGCCCTTTGACCTTGGTAAATTGCCCCGCACTGAGTATCTCCATGCATATCGCTTGGTTGAGCTGCTTGGGAGCGCCTCCCAGAAATGAAATTCTAGGTGCAAAGAACGCCTTCCTTGACGCGTGTGGCCACATAGTTTTGTGACTTTGGAGCAAGAGTCAGCCCCCACTTGTCATTCTCAGAAGCCCCAGCCCATGTGCGAGGGCCCGGGAGACGGTAAAAAATGTGTCCCGTGTAGCGCAAACTCCCAGACTTCACGAGGTGCCACGGCTTCTGGGGGAAGGGAATGTGAGTCAGAGACAAAAGGAGCTCAGGGCTCTCACTGGCGGGGGAGTCCCTGACTTAGAAACACTGGGGGGCCCTAGGGACCTGCTTCGCAAGCTGGCCACTCCTTGTTGGTAATTAGTGCCATCCATCTGCAGGATCTGGAGCGAGCGGAAGCCCTCTAAAGCAATTTGCTCTTTTAATATCACCCCTGTGATCTCATTTAATTTTCTCAACCAAACTTTGCTCACTGAGGATGCCAAAGGCTCCCGCACCCACCAGCCCGGGCTGCACCGTCACACTTTCCAAGTAACGGGCCGGGCTCCAAAGCGCTCCTGAGATTGGTTTCACCCGTGGCAGTGTGGGTCCCAGGTAAAGGAGCCGTTCCTGTCCATCTGCAAAAAGAAAGGGTTGATGAGATGGGGCTTTAAACCTAGGCAAGCAGGCCCCGGCTCTCTACCCTGAGCCCCCACAGGGAAAGGCAAGCGATCTTTCCCAAGTCATAGTCTGGCACTTAGTGTGTATGTGCGCGTGTGTTGGGGGCGGGGGTCTCAGGTAATCCGCCCGTGAACTCTGTGGGGTTGGCATCTGATCACCCCCATTTTATAGGTCAGGAAACTGAGGCTTTGAGTGTCAGTGACTTACCAAAGTCCTACCACATCCCCTTCCTTGAGCAATCACCAGATGACACTGTGTAGGGAGCTGGGGTGCTGCTGTCACAATGTCATACGTACCCCAGAGGCGTGGAGTGAGAGGCTGTGTGCCTGCCACACCCTCGTGCCACTGCCCCACACACAGCCACTCCGGCCTGGGCCCAGGTTCTCCAGGAAGGGAGGCCGCTGAGCCAGCAGAGCTCCCAGGCTGTCGGCAGCCTGGCTGGGAGAGAGAGCCCAGTGATTGATGTTCCTTCGTCCCCCAGCACCCCGCCTGGGCCTGGTGTACTTACTGACTAATGGAAGCCCAGCACAGAGGGAAGTAATTCTGCCCGGATCTGGCTTCAGTGACAGGGGCAACCGCTATTGCTTTCGGGCAAAGACGGAGAAGGGAACAGAGGGAACTCGGGCAGAGGCCGGAGACAGAGACACATTGACGGCTCTGAGAAAGCAGATGGAGCCCAAGCAGGGACTCGGCGGTCCAGAGGGTGGCACCGCCTGGCAGCCCAGTCCCCGGACTGGCTTCTCCAGGGCCCCTGTGGGGAGCCGAGGGGTGAGCCAGGAGTCCAGGCTTCCAGATGCCCACCAGCCTACCAGCCTGGGCTTTCGGCCTGGACTTTGATATTCATAGAACACCAGAACTTCTCATCTAATCCTCAATGACAGACGGGCAAGCAGGGGCCCAGAGAGGGTCAGCATCTTGTCCCAGGTCACACAGTTTGTTGTTTACTGAGCTAAGGCGAGAGCTTAAGTCCCCTGTCTCCCCGGGATGTCACAGGCACACTCCAGCCATGATGCGGCCTAGTGGGGTGGAGAGGAAGACCACAGCGAAGCCAGAGAGTGTGGAGCTGTGTGTGTGGATATGGGGGAGGCAGCTGGGATCCAGGGAGGAGGATGGGCGCCAGGATTAAGGGAGTTTCCTAAGGAGGAGAACTGGGACAGGCCCAAAAGCAGGACGGGAAGAGGGTCCAGCAGCTCGTGTAAACCTCCCTGGCAGGGGCGAGTGAAGGGGGAACCCTGGAAAGCCGTACCCCGAGGGATCCCCTCTGTTCATCAGCAGGAGCTCTCTCATTCTTTGCCAGGCACTGAGGGGCAGGCGGGAAGAGAGTCAACAGCACCCCTCGATCTTGCCTGGGACCCTCTCCGCTGATGTCTTCTCCGCAGCGTTCCTGGCCTCGTGGTGGAGACAGAAGAGCCCCAGGGTCAGACCCCACCTCGGCCACAGCTCAGCATGTGAGCCAGGCCTCCCCCTCACCTCTCTTGAGCCTTTTTACTCATCTGTTAAGTGGGACCATTCTGCCCACCTGACTCAGAGACGGTGAGTCTGGAGCTTTGGGCTGAGAGGCAGCCTGAGTGGAGAGGAGGCTCCGGCCTCTGGTCAGGGGTCTGAGGACCCCAGTGTCTCTCTTGGAGCCATTCCCCCTCCAGGACCACTGAGACCGGTCACACAGGTCGCTAATGCCTCATGGACACACCCCGTCTGTGGAATGGGCAGAACCAGGTCCACCTTCCCCCAGCCCCTGGCTAAGAGTCACCACGGGGCGGCGAGCTCCTGCCTCCTGGGGCCAGGTGCTGCATGGGTTTGGAAGGTGTTGCCTCTGGCTGGGGGCCCAGCAGCCATCTGGGGCCTGAGAGCCAGAAGGAGCAAGAAGACCACTGAGCCTGTTGCAGCCGGAGGTCAGGCTCTGTCCCTTCCCTGGAACCGGGGTGGGCTGCGGCCAGGTGGGTGAGGAACTCTGTCAGGTCACCTGGCTTCCACGGCATCCACGGATGCCTAGAATGCCTGCTATGCACCAGCCCTGTGCCGAATGAAGCCTGTCATACGCGTGATCTCGTGGACTTAGGTGATGTCCTGATAACCCACTTCCCAAACAAGAAAACTGAGGCCCAGAGACTTGAAGCCATGTGCCCAGGGACAGCACTGCTTCAACTGGAAACTGTTTTTGAGAGCTTACCTTGAGCTGGGCACCAGACTCAGTATTCCACACACAATCACGTTTATTCTTCCTGGTTTTCTTCTAGGCTAGGGACTGTTAACAGCCCCATTTTACAGGAAAAGAAACCAAGGTCCAGAGAGGTAAAAATCACCTGTCTACAGTCCCTCAGCTGTTAATGCTGAGGTTCTTGAGTGTGCGAGGCTCTTAACCACTGGGAGCTGGGGCGAAGCCTGGCAGTTCCAATCACTTTGATTCTTGAGTGCCCAGAAGGCCGCCCGCCTGTCTCCAGACGGAGCTCTGAGACACCTCCAGCACACCTGGCCTCTGGCTGTGCCTTTCCTAGACCCCCCAGCTCCCGAGATTCTAAGAGCGGCAGGACAAGCCGTGTACTTGGACAGCATCCTTTTAGAAGAAGAGGAAGGTCCAGAGAGATGAAGGGTCACACTTCTTGGGGGAATCCCAAGGAACCACCGACAGGCTTTGCTCAGCTGGCTCCTGCCCATGCCCACCTTCCCCAGGGCCTCTCGGTGCCCAGCCCCGTTCCCACCCCACTCCCAGGCCCACATTGCCTTTTCTTGGGGTGGATGAGCAGAGAAGCCACCCTTCCTCCCCAGAGAACTAAGCACCCAAAGCCCCACCCTCTCCCCCCTGCCCAGGGACCCCTAGTCACCTCTCTGTCCAGGAGGCAACTGGCAGGCAACAGAAGACAGGCCGAGCCTCGGGGCAGCCGAGCAGGGGCCTTGGGAGGCAGAGTCACCAGTCTAGGAACGGCCCGGCCTCACCTCGTGGGCAGGGCGGAAGGAGGCAAACGTAGCTGTTCGTTAGAAACAGGGACACCGACTAATCTTAGACTTGGACAGCTCCTTATGGGTCATAAAGCCCTTTCACATCTATAAGTACTGTTCACCTCAGCCAAAGATTAAGAAACTGAGGCTCAGAGGGGCAAGTAGCTTGCCCAGGGTCACACAGCCAGGTAGTAAGTATATGGGCAGGACCTGAACCCGAGCCAAGTTTTCTGAGTGCCCAGGCAGGCCCTGTGCTGATTATTTTCACAGTATGTGACTCTGTTTAGCTGAACAGCAGGCCAGGGGGGCTCATGTGGGTCTCCCCAGTTTTACAGAGGAGATAATTAGGGCACGGAGAGGACATGTGGGGCGCAGTGCCTCAGCCATAGCCAGGCTCAGACAGATCAGTGGGCCTGGGCCCTCGGCGCCCCGCCCCGGCATTTAGGGGCAGACAGCCCTGGGCAGCTCTGAGTTCGCCCGTTTTGGATGTGGGAGAACACCGTCTGGCACAGCGCGGTTTGGGTTTCAGCCAGAGCCTTTAGGAGACAAACCTTTGTCATTGTCCCTTCTGGTGGAGACCGTGGGGGACACGCGGGCTTGGGGTGGAGGCTCTGGTGCCCACACCCTTCCATGGCCCGGCATAGGGGTGGCCACTGTTCCCCACCTCCTTCCTGCCCACAGGGTGGCTTCTCTGCTTCTGCCAGCCGTCTCCAGCACCTTACTTCCATGTCAGAGATCCAAAACTCAGCTCAAGAAACCACACCCGAGACATCCTTTTCAGGGGCGCCACAGTAGGGCCAGCAAGTAGGGGTGCTCAGGGACCTCCCCGCCCCACACCCCCATGGACGAGGCAGCAGGAAGTGGAGGCGAGAGCAGGCTGGGCCTGAGAGTTTAGAGGCCTCTGATGGCACTGGGTGCGGCCTGTAATCCCGCTGGCTGGCCGCCCTGTTTCCTAATTAAAGTGTCCTTTTGAAAATGCCCTCGGGTCCCAGGCTGGCACTGGCAAGGGAAGTAGGCACCTCCCAGAAATCTCAGCGGCATTTGCACCTTCGCTGGAAGGTTCTGGACCCAGGACTTTTGGTCATCGGGTGAGGCTGGGGGAGGGGTCACATAAAAATGGGGACACCAGGGTTGTGCCATCCTGTCGCGGTCACTGTCTTCCAAGACCCGACTCCTCCATCCCCCTTGCTGAGGGCGGCAGGCTGTCCTTCAAGAGCCGGAGAGCCCTGATCAAAGGCACGATTGACGAGGCTTGTCAGAGCGGGGGACGCCAAGGGCAGAAGAAGGGGGGTGGGTAACAAGAAGACTGAGTCACCTCAGGCGAATTTCAGTGAGTGGGCAGTGGGTGGCTGGAGCCAGCTTTTCGGGCTGGGAGGAGGGCTCAGCCAAGAGGCCCGGGAAGGGATGGCAGCTCGGCCGGGGGAGGGGTTGCCACTGTTGCACTAGGACACCCCCATGGCTCACAAGCCTGTTGCCCCTGTCGCTTACCAAAGCCACTCTCTAGTCAGGGCGACAGACCAGCCAGCTGGGTTAGTACCGTGGGGAGTGGGGCTGAGTCTTCCCCACACAGGAAGCCCAGTGTTGACAGGGCTGGGCTGAGGGCACCGAGGGAGGGGCAGGTCAGCATCCAAGGAGACCAGTCATGAAGACCACCACTGATTGGCCAGTGTTGTCTGCCACGGCCTTGCAAGGGCCAGGCTGCTGCATACTTGCCCCCGAACCAGATTTTCTCGACAGCCCTTGCACACTCTGACATCTGAGATTCTGAGGACACCGGGGCCTCCCACATCCTGGCTCTGCTTCCAGATCTTGACATGCAGTGGAAGTCGGAGTCTCAGTTTCTCCATCTCTAAAAGGGGAGGAAGGACTAGCTGGCTTCTCGGGCCTTGACTTGCAAAACACATCATTCTCTGGACGCACTGAGCCCTTCCTTTCACCCCACCTTGTGCCCAGTGCTGTGAGGGGCTCGAAATGGAGTGTTCCTGCGCTCCGGAACCTTCTCCCTGTGTGGGCCTGGCTCAGGCCCTGGGTCTGCCTCTTACTGACTGTGATGTGGGGCAAATTAGTTACGCACAGAACCTTGGTTAGTCAGATGGCAGTGATGGCATCTGTGCCCATGAAATACAGCTGCACAGAACCCGTGACAATGGGCCTGGACAGAGTGCTCAGCCTTAGGTGGGGCTCTGATGGAAGGTTTGGAAGAGCAGCCTCAGTTGGTTCCTTTGCCCATCCTGACCTTGGCTTTGGATGGGAACTTGGACGAGGGTGGGGCAGAGAGGGTGGTGCGAGGACAGTTTTCAAAGCAACAAAGGCTCCTACTGTGAGCTCTCCACTCTCCCAAGACCGCAGCCCCAGTCGGAGCTGTCTTCTCTGTAAACTCCCCACGCCCTCCCTCTAACCAGCCCCATAAAAAGGGAACGGGGCAGGAGGGAGTCCGGCTGAAGACTTTGTAATTTGGCTTGGAGGTGGCTCCTGTTCATTTTAACCAGGCTGTAATTACAGCTGGCACCCGACACCCCTCATTACCGGAGCCTGGAAGGAGGACTCTAATTATAGCGTGCTGGGCCCCGCTGGAGCAGCAGGGGCCGGGCAGAGCTCGGAGCTGTGTGGCCAGCAAGCTGCCCTGGGCTCTGGGGACCTGTCCCAGGGCCCCTGTTTCTCTTGCTTCCAGCACCATTTGTGAACAGGGTGGGGCATACATCCACCCAGAGGAGCCCAAGAGGTTTGTCCACCGTGCAAGAAGCATCTATGAAGCATCCAGTGTGTGCCTGGCGGGCACTGGGGTGAGCAGTGGGCACACACGTGCCATCAGCCAGTGATGGGTGTTCAGGCAGAAAGCTCCGTGGAGGCCATCATGCTGCTGAAAACATCTGAATACGTGCACACTGCGTGGCGAGCAGCCACTGTCCCAAGCTGTGAGGGGCCCCAGTTGCCGGGTTAATCCCCTGGAAGCCCCTCCCTCAGACTCGCTTGGCACAGCAGGAGCCCTCGGACTCGCCCCAGAGCCCGCGCAGATGGCTCCATGTTGTCGCTGTCACCACACACGTGCCCCCTGAGAGCCCAAGATCGGTGGGGACCCAGGCATTAAACAAGGAAACATACAAATGAGCAGATGACGAAAGAAGGTGACAAGGGCCATAAGAAGAAAAATACCAGAGGACGAGCGAGGGCCCCCATGTAGTCGTGAGGGGCACAGTTAGGACCTGGCTTTCTGAGGAGGTGACCTTTAAGGTGAGACCTGGAGACAGGGATTCAGCCAGGTGAGGGGAGTGATGTGGGGTGGTAGGGCAGCATTCCAGGGGCCTCCCCTGGAGGCTGAGAGGAGAATGGGAGGCTTACCGTCTGGGGTCTCGCCCCTGAGGTGCCCCCCACACTGGGTGCAAACAGAGAGAACACAGGTCCGTGAGTCTGTAGACCCACACTCCAGGCCCAGCTCGGTCAGAGTGCTGTGTGACCTTAGGCCAGGCACACCCTCTCTCGGCCTTGACGTCCCCATCTGTCTACAGGGGGGCCCCTTCAGGCCACAAGCCCTGCCTCTCTGCCTCACCCAGGAGGATTTGAGGAGGCTATGACCAGCAAGCCCTATTTAAATGCTGCATTCTGGGATCCCTAATTCTGTGAAGGGGGGGGTGGGGGCAGGCAGCCGGTATGGGGGTAGGGCTGCTAGCTCCAGGCTGTCCCGTCCCCTTCACTGAGTTATTAGGAGCCACCCGGAAGCAGACACAAAGGGCATTGTCCCGAGCTGGAGTCAGCTCCCAGCCCCACAGCCGAGAACAATTGGGGAGGAAAACCAAGGCCATTTGTCCAGCTCAGAGTGCGGCAGTGACAGCGGCTGGGAAAATGCCGAGTATTTCTCAGCTAAAATTAGCCACCTACTAAACCTTTACATCAAGGGCAACCCAAAGCCTCTATTGTTTTGAACTTGGGATCCCAGGGGATGTAGGGACAGGGGGTCACAGGAGAAGCAAGTGACCTTTCCCACCTTCAGGGACTGGACCAGGCCAGCCCTGAAGCCTTGAGGGTACCCAGTTAAGGAGGAGCAGGCCAGGGGACAGAGGGACAGACAGGGAGGGAAGGGGCCTGGCTGCCCAAGGTTAGCGCGTGTGGGCGGCCCACACAGCCTCTGATTCTCTGTCGGAGACATTCTCCGCTCACCAGCGATGCTCGTGGCACCCTGGGCTAAGCCGGGTCTAGAAGGAAGTGCAGGAAACATAAGGAAGGGAATAACCCTTCGTCCTTTCCAGAGGAAGCAGCCAGAGTAGAAGTCCGTCTCTGCTCGTGGTGGACAGTTGCACCACTGGAGTTCCAGACCTGGCTCACCATCCTTTCCCGCTGCCTAGTTCCTTTGGGCGAGTAGCTTACCCCTTGAGGGACTTCGGTAGCCAGTGGAGGTGGGTGTTGACACCAACCTCCCAGGGTTGTTGGAAAGATAATACAGATGACGTAGATATTAACAGTGGCCGTGATAACAAGAAGGCAGCTTATACACAATAAGCCCTTTTGACATGCAGGCAGTCCTCTAAGCAGTGTGTGTGTATTATGTGTTTCACCCTTCCTAGAAATACTATCGCCCCCATTTTGCAGATAAGGAAACCGAGACCCAGAGAGACTAAGTAATTTGCGAGAACGTAGGTGCGAGTGATGCTGTCGGTGTCGGCATTAGGAGCTGCTCACCAGGCCTGGTTCAGGCTCAGGTAGCCGGCACCGTGCCTCCAGGTAATTCCTTCAGTCTCTTTCCCTTCGAAGGGTCTCCAGCTGAGTCACAGAAGTGCTCAAGGAGAGGGAGTTAGTTGGCCTGGGTTTAGCACTGTTACCTGGCGGAAAGCAGTGGGCCAGCCACAGCACCTGGGAACTTGTTAGAAATGCACGTTCCCAGGCCCCGTGCAGGCCTGCAAAGCGGGAGACCGCAGCACACTTGGGCCTTGCCCGCCTCCAGGCTATCTGGGTACAGACTGCGGTTTGAGAGCCACTGGCCTAGAGGTTAGTGAGTATGGGCTTCAAGTTAAGGAGGCCCGGATCCCAGCACTGACAACCCTGTTTTGTGACCTTGAACAAGTTCCTTAACCTTTCTGTGCCTCAGTTTCCTCAGCTGCACACTGGGAGTTATAATGAGAGTACGTGCCCCGAAAGTTGTTGGGAGACTCTGGTTAAATGGCGGACACCAATGCTCTGTGCCGTGCCTGGGCCCAGGTCAGCCCGTGCCATTACTGGTTCCCCACATGACCTGCTAGGACACGAGCTGCTGTACTAAAGGGAAAGGTGGATCTTTGTGGTCCAGGGAGCCCGTGCCCCCCAGCCTGCGTGTGGCGCCCCACCCAGAGCCACCCAGCAGAACCAACGGCCCCACCCCACCCCCAGGGCTGAGCAGGCTGGGAAGCTTAGACGGGGGCCTCCCCAGCTGGCTGCTTCCTGTCTTTCAGAGCCTCCAGCACCCACCAAAGAGTTGCATGAACTAGGTGAGGGGCTTTCTTCCCCTTTCTCAGGGAAAGAGCAAAGTCGTCTCCCTGGAAACTGGCTTTGAGAATTAGAGTCTGGAGACAGAGTGATCCCCAGACCCTGGGCTTGTGCGGTCAGGGCCCTTGGCTGCATGCAGGTGGCCCTGCAGTTTCCAGGCGTGCGTCTTGGCTCTTGTCCCTCACCTGCGTGTTTTTGATGGCTCCTTGGAGGCCTCTGGGGAGGCATGTGCTCCTCTTCTGAGCCTTCCTCCCCCAGGGGAGGTTCCTGGGGCCAGGCCAGACAGAGCACACAGCTGACAGGCCCCACCTCCCCTCCCCAGGCTCCTGGTGAGAAGCACCCCCTCCGGCACTCCCTGGCTCCCCCAAACCATCCACATGCTTTTGTGCCCTGTTGCACCTTCACACCTACAGTCCCAACGGCCTCTGAGGCGGGCACAGGGATGCCTTGCCCATCTGATAGACAGTCCTGGGCCCCCAGAGGCGAGGCAGCTGCCCAAAGTCGCCAGTGAGCTGCTGGCCAGCCCAGTACTATTCTGGCATTTTTCTTCCGTGGAGACACGCTTCCATCTTTTTCCCTCTCAGGCATCCTTGTTTGCCTCAAGAAATCCATGGAGTGACAAGTTGAGAGCCTGTCACGTACCAGGCTCAGGGACATGGGACAGTGCCCCTGAAGTGACCCAGTGGCGTGCTGGGGTTGATCCAGGTTCTGCTACTCCAGGGCACTT
>PVKM010037762.1:0-14342 GCA_004027735.1 Carollia perspicillata | reverse complement strand
TATTCTGGGAAGCATGTGCTCAGCTCTAAAGGAGGGTTCTCTTGCCATGGAAGATGCCCAGATGAGTTATGAGCGTCTGCAGCTCTCAGTCTCTGGCGTTATCATATGCACTTAAGCATTTCCCACCGGGCCCCCGAGATCCTGAAGGAGAGGGGCCAGTCTCGTATATCTTGAATCCCCAGCACCTAGCATACAACTCATCACTGATTAGGTGCTGAATTGTAGGCATGCTTGCTCAAATGCAAGATTGTTTTTAATTCCAACTTTTTTTTTCCAAAAAACATTTCCTAGAAGCCACACCTTTCCCTCTCCACTTGCTGGGAGCACGAGGGGACTTTTCTCAAGTCTTCATCCTGAGAACCCAACGAGTCTCCTGGAGATGAACACAAGTGTAGTGGTCCCCTAGGAGTGTGCCACCCCCACCCCGAGAATTTCTCATTCCTGAGGTCATTCACACTGGGCCACCCACCAACAACTTGTCACTTACCATTGCGCTGTTCCCACCAGCCTGGCCCCCACTGTGGCCTTGTGCTGCTGGTCAGGCAATCCTCTGTATTTGCGTGGCTCTCCAATTCTCAGAGCAACCGTTGCCCTGTGACCTCAGTTCTCTGAGGGATCTAAGAAGACTTGTTGATTTTTAGTTTGTTCAACCTTTTTCTTACGGATACAGTGATTTAGGAAGGGGCAAAATGGTGGGGGGAACATAAAAGAGAGAAACTGAGGGATGGCCAGCAAAGGTGGGAAGCCCCCCTGGGAAGACAGGAGCCCGCAGCCCCGCCTCCCCTCGGCCACCCCACTCCTCCCCTCTGGCCGCCCGACTGCTGCCACCACTTCAGCCTCTGGGATGGTGGTTTTCCACTCTGTGCATTAGACTCTGCTGGGGAGCCTTTGCAACTGCCCGCACCTAGGTCTCCCCTAATTAGAAGCACGTGAGGGGGGCTAATGCACAATTGCTGTTGAGAACCAGTGGTCTAGACTTGGGCTACTCAAAACGGGGCTCACCGACCAGCGGCGTTGGCACCACCTGGGCTTGTTAGCGAGGCAGCATCTTGGGCCCTAGCCCAGATCTACTGCAAATGCAAATTTGCATCGTAATAAGGCCCACGGGTGATTTCTACTCACACTAACGCTTGAGAAGTACTGACCAGATGATCTTCCCATCCCTTTGGCCCCCGGGAAACAGAGAGCTCCCTGGAAGGCACTCTGCGAGCCAGACACCCTGGTGACCTCGTGACGACAGTGGAGAAGCCCAAAGCAGCCAGCATAGCTAGTGTACCTGCTGTGATTTCCCACGGGCACTACATGTGAAATGGAGAGACTTAGATCATCCCATAGCGCAGGGTCCTTTCATCTGAAACAGTGCTGGGTTCATTGGCCTTCAGGGTTCACCAGAGTCAAAAACGCTCTGATTAAATAAATTATAATTGAAGAGTTGAAGAATGGTCCCAAACACCAACTCCCCCTGAACTGCATGGATACAGTCACTCGTCCCCAGCTGACTGTTCCCACAAACTCTTACCGCCACCCTCCCTACGAGATGGCAGCACTCTGTGGACTAAAATAACAGGCACGTGTCAGGCACCTTACTGCTCACCAGGGCAGGTGCATAAAGCACAGCTCGAGTGCTGCGGCTGAGAACTGGGGCTTTGCACCCACACAGCCTGAATTCCAACCTCAGCTCTGCCACTTGCTAGCCGGCAGCTCTGGGCAGGTCAGCTGACCTCCTCGGGGGTCCTCCCTCATGAAGCTCAGGTAGAGCGCAGGGGCTCTGCCAAATAATGTGCTGCGTGGGACTTTTTAAATATTTCTGAGAAACAAAAAGGAGGAGAGAGACAGATGAAACGAGACTGCCAAAATGTTCGTCATTGTCATTGTGAGGCTGGGGGATGAGAATGTGGGGTTTCTTTATGCCATTCTCTCTACTTCTGTGTTTGTTTGAAATTTTTCATAATAAAAAAAGTTTACTTTTAAAGCTTTGTTTGTGCTTTGCAACTGTGTATTAGTATTTATGAGTGTGGCAGAAACCCAATTCAATCTTGCTTAAGCCAGAGGAGGGATTTGTTGTGACTGGGCCGTGAAACAGGCCGGAGGGCGGGGTGGAGCTGGCCCTGGGAAGGACGGGATTCGCTGCCCACGCAGCACCTCGGAGCGTCTGCTGTCCTCTGTTTCTTCTCTATTGCTGTTGGCGCATTCACTTCTTTGGCTGACACCAACTCGTTCAGGTGGTGGGGCAGAAAACTGCCCTTACCTAGCAGGCCCATATTGTTGGGTTTTTTGATCAGAGAGGAACAAGAGGTCCTTATCACCTGATGGCAATTTGAATAGCCCCGGGAACCCTGATTGCCCTTGTTTACATCACGTATCCACTCCCTAAATCAATCATCGTGGCTGCAGCTGTGGGTCTAACGGACACACCTGGGGCCACCGGAGATAGCCCGAAGGGCTGCTTTCTGGAGGGAGAAGGGCTGAGCAGACAGAAACAATAGCCGCCCTTACAAGGTTTCGGCCGTTTGCACGAGCTCTTAGATTACAAGCAGTCTTCGATCACAGATCAGGACTTTTTCCTTCCCAGTTCTTCTTTTTCTTTCCCATTTTTACTTTAAAGTTTATAGAGCTGATTGCAAGGCGTGTTGAAAAAAATTAGTAGTTTCTATCTCTTCCCCCGTGTTCCTTCCTTGGCAGCAACCAGTTTCGACCCTCTGACCCGGTTCTTTTAGTCCCCCCTCCACATACCCAGATGGGTCCTTCCATTGCTACGCTGGATTTTTCAGTCGTGGGCATTATCCGTGGATTTCCACCGAGGGAGGTGATCCTGGTGCCTTTCACACACACACCCATCCCCCCACCCCAAGCGCCCAACGGCATCATATTGATTCGATCAATATTTAACCCTCCCATGTTAGACTTTTCACGACTAACACGCCACGAGTATGACTTTGTAAATAGTGTCTCCAGCTCAGCCGCAGCTGCAAAACTTTTTGTTCTCCTTTGAGTTATGTTTTTCCCGTTGACACTCAGTGCCAGTTCTCCTGTGGTCTCCTTTTCCTCTGACAAGGCACATTCAGATGTACGTGGCATTCCACGTGTTCACCGTGCTCAAGAAGCCTCCAGGGCCGCCTGATGCCTCCGACCTGAGCTGGTCGCCCCCGTGAGTGCCCAGCCCTCACCCTGGCGTCTCCCTTCACCACGGCAGTGAGGACCCTCTGTCCTAGTTTCCTACAGAAGTGGTAATCCAACAGCAATTAGTGAAACTACCTGTAAACTGGGATAATTACCTAAATATAAAGTATTTAATAGTCATTAAAACTAAATTAAATCGCAGGTGAAATTATTGCAATGAAACTTACCTGTTCCAGGTAGCTCCTTAAAACATACTAATTGAAACTCTCTAAAAGATGGCAACAAAGTCCCCTGAGGCAGATACATTTGTGGAGTTTTCTTGGTCCAAGTTGTTGGGTTTTTTTTTTCAGTATCCGCCCACGGTTGAAGTGGAAACTTGGAAGCATCTGTGAGATGACACATAATTCTCATTTCACAATGGCATTCCTGTAATGACTTGAAATACTGAAGAGAGGATGATATATGGCTCCCTGATTCATTTCAACTTTTTAAAACTTTTTTTTAGGACTGTTGCATTAAAATGCTCATGAAAAAATTCTGTCTGGGTACAGTTTGTCTCACCAGCACATATTTTTCCTTAACTGCATTAACACGTAGGTCTGAACTTGAGACTTCGCCACTGTGATTCCAGGTTAACTGCACTCCCCAAGTTCATTTGGTTTTATTGCATTTTATAAAATAGTTCTAAATAAGGCAGCAATTTGGCTGAAAATAAGTTTAGGGGAACCTATAGTTATGGAAATGTAACAACTTGAGTCATTATTCAGAAAATATAGTTTGCCAACCATGTAGAAAGAACATGTAAGGCAGAGCATATAGAATATTCCTGAACTTCCGACCAGAGCATTTTACCATCTAAAGGTATGCACGCTTATTGCACTATTTGGTGCTTTCCAAATGCTAAATTGGTCTAATGTTTACAACGCTGAAGAAATAATTTTCGGGAAAGATATCCTAACAGTGACTCTCAACATGGGGTCCAGAACAGCATCAACCTCATCTAGGAACTTGTTAAAGATGCAAATTCTCTTCTCCCCACATCCATCCAACTTAATGAGAAAGTTGGGGAGAAAGGGGGAGAATCTTTGTGTTTCCGGTACGAGGAGAAGTGGATCCTGGTCGAAACTAGCAACTTTTAGATCCTTCCTGGAGTGGAGTCAGTGATCAAAGTTACACTTTTGAGCATATTACTCTGAAAGAGCTCTACAGGAACCATACAGAACACATTCTTTGGTCTGTTAGAAGTATGGCTGCATTCTTACTTTAGGCAAAGGTCTTTCTCACCTTGAGAATCAGAGCAGCCCTTTATCAGAATAAACAATACAGTTTATTTGCCGTAGGTTGAGGCTGCGGTTGATTTATACCAAGTGTCCCGTATGATCCTTTGAGTGCATGATTTGTAACATATATGAAAAGCAATCAGTAAAAAATAAGATAAAATAAAAAATGCATTCTTTTCAGGATTGTAATCCTTGAAAAGGACTGTAATCTTGAAAATGCATCATAAGGAATTGATTCAAGGACAGAAGAAGCTTTATGTATAAAGCTGTTGACGGCATTGTTATTTATGACAACAAAACAAAAAAAACAGTAGCTTAAAATTCAGAGCGAATTACCGTAAGACTGGCAAATAGCCATAAAGATCATGGAGCAACACGGGAAAGTGGCTGCGAATATACAGGCGGTGGGAAGAGAGACAAAAAAATGGATGTGGACATGGATGAGACTCGAAGAGCATTCAAAGAACTATAATGTGTTTGTCAGGATGTTAGAATTATGAACACAAAGGGTTTCTGTTTAAATTTCCTTTATTGTTCTATGAGAAACAACAGCAGCAACAACAATAAAAAAGTAAAATAAATTTACCCAGATCACTGGCCGTGACTTTGTCTTCGATTCTATTTGTTCTCTGCATCATAAATTCCTGGGGGTTGGTTTTTGGACCACAATTTATTTTACAATGCTGGGGAATTAACATCTGGTAGCAGCAAATACAAAATGCAATACCAATCTATTTAAAACGCACATAATGAGAAATGTCTTTTGAAAGTGGTAACAGACACACAGTGGGAGACAGAGATCAGTTGATAAAAATGTTTTAAAAAATCAAAACGCTCATTCCATCGCCATCAACTACAACAGAAACAGCTGTCACATGCACTGAGTACACACACTTTACATTCCCAAAGAAGATCGTCATCTCATGGCCTGTCTCTGAAACAGTCACATTCTGGAAGGCAGGAGGAATCTTCAGATTTAACTCTACAGATTAAAGCGTTTCTATAAATATTTCACTTAAAATAACCAAAACATTAAGAACAGCAGCAACATGGGGTTTTTAAAATTATATTACAGTAGTTTGTTTGCATAATATGTATAATTTTGTAGCTCTTTCGTTATTAATATATATCATCTCATACAATTTAGAAACTCCAAGGTCCTGGTCTCATCACCAAATAACTTAGAATGTAGATTCTATAAATACTATGCAAAGAATAATTATAAAATACAGACAGCAGAACATTCTCCAGACCATAGAAAATCATGCTAAAAGGTTTTAGGGAAGGATCAGGTTGGAGGGCGTGTAGGGATTCTGCAGGATTCCCGAGGCGAAAGCCGTTCTGACCAGCTCCCTGCACGGCCGGGCACTGAGTCCGAGAAATGTGTCTGTGGGTGGGGAAGAGAAGGCGCCGACGACACCTCTTCATGGTTCCAGGTTCCCTGTGTCGTTTGAACACGGACTTAGACTGATCGACAACTGGCAAGCTTCTCAATAAACAAGGAATAGAATCATTCCCCACCAGAGGCAGGACACCGGGTCACAAGGCAGACGTCTATTTTTCAGCATTCACGTTTACTCTGATGACCAAAGGCGTAAAATCCCAGATTTCAGCAGGATCCAGTGTGCTCAAGCCTGCACGACAGGAAAAGCCCTTCCACCCACCCCTCTTCCTGGTCTAAGCCACGGGGCCAACTTGCCAACCCCATTGGTTTAGGAAGAACCCCTGTGTGGTGACTGGGGTTTCCTCATACTTAGATTTCCTTGCAGAAGTTGCCCCTGCAATTGTGGTTTCTTTGTATGTTTCAAAGGTTTTTCAGAAAAGGTAAATGGTGAAGTCTCACAATGGTGCTGGATCTACGTTAGCCTTATTGTAAGACCGTTCTCTGACATTTCAATAGTTTGTCTCTAGTTTAAAAACATTTCATACACTATTCAAGTGATTCTCTCACACACACACACACACACACACACACACACACACACACCCTTGTGAAGAAACCAGGCTAGGCAGCCAAGTGCTCAGTCCGAAGGCCAGGAAAGCGGGCTCCTGCAGACCAAAGCGACAGCTGGCCCTGGCCGCACACAGTGACAACCCGGCAAGCATTTCTGCAGGACTCAGCTCTACCTGCCCAATGGCTCCTTATTTTTAAGAACAAGGACTTGGTAATTGTTGTTTTCTGAAGAATAAAGTCATTTGAAGGGGGCAGGAAAAAGGAAGCAAGAAAATCGAGTTCAAGAGAAGAAAGGGAGACAATGGTGCCACTTGGCAGTTGGTGTCACAAACTGTAAAACAAGCAAAGTCCGTTTCACAGACATTTAGGTCACAGAGGTTTCAAAAAGTACCTGAATATCTCAGTCTTCCAGGGAGTCTCACACTGGATGGATTACTGTGGAATTAGCATAATTTCGCTTTGTGAAACTTACACATAATGACGATCTGTAACTGGATGACTCAGGTTCAATATTCTGGAATAGAACACCTTGAGTATTAATCGGTTCTCATTTTTAATCAGTAAATGTGCTTTAAGAAACAGCTGAATTAAAAAGGAGGCCGTCATGACACCGCTGTGTAACATGATGCCACAGTCACATAAATCCCTTCCTTCCTCTGCAGGCACCGTGTGTCCAGACCCCCTCCTCACCCCCACCACCTCCCTGAGATTCAGACACGTGACCTCCATACCCGCAGTCTCCCGACCCTGAACTGAATGGGTGAGGCACCCAAAGGTAACTTATGTTTTGGCAAGCAGGAAACTGGAAAATTCTTTGAGCTCTTTCTGAGGTAGTGAAATCTTTCCTTCTAATATTCTACTGGTTAGAAAAAGTCGAGTGGGTTGAATCGCAAGGCAAGTGGAGTGCTGGTCACTGTATTCACTGTTGTTCTGAAATGGGTGGTTTATAGGGGTGACTACCACACACTCCAAAACTTCCTCAGCAGGATCCTGATGGTTACACGGAGAACTTAAGATATTAAGGTTGCTGAATGAGTAGGGCAAGACACAGTGCCCTGAGGGCATTGTGTAACTCACTTAAAACTTGGATTTAATTGCCACCTATTTCTAGAAAAGTACCCGTTATACAGTAGGAGCTCAATGACTATCTGATGGCTGTTTAAGATTGCTGATTTAGCCCTGACTGGTGTAGCTCAGTGGATTGAGCACAAGCCTGTGAACTAGAGGATTGTGGTTCGATTCCCAGCCAGGGCACATGCCTGAGTTGCAGGCCAATTCCCAGCAGGGGACACACAAGAGGCAACCATACATTGATATTTCTCTCCCTCTCTCCTTCCCTTCCCCTCTAAAGATAAATAAACATCTTTAAAAAAAAAAAGATCGCTGATTTAGCTCAGTCAGATTACAGGCAGAAACAAACAAAGTACTCAACCAGCTGCAGGCTAATCGTCACCAAAGACTAAGTCACGTTCCCTTGTGCAGGGAATCTCAGGTACCTTTCAAACAACGAGAAGGTTAAGCTCAGCTGGTACTGGGCATAGCAGAGTCTACTACTCCATATTAACTCTACCTTGTTTCCATAGTGATTTTATCATGTTGTGACTGTGGGATTTTTACCCATAAATAACTTTGTTGAAGACAAAGTGATCCACTCTCTCTGCTGTTCTTCAAGTTTTTCTGCCAAGCATTTAATCAAGACAGGGTCCACCTTGGAGTCAAATTTATTAGCAAACCAATGTCCATTTTTGATAAGCCACCTTAATTCGGCTGCTCCAAAGATACACACACTTCGGAGGTGAGAGCCCGTACAACTGGGATAGAAAAGGCCTTCGTGATAATTCCATTTGACAAGGCGAGTCTTACTCTGTAGGTCAGACACATCCTGGGCGGACCGAGGAATCTCCCCAGGTATTCCTGGTACCCGAACCAAAGTAGCCCAAAAATGCTCATCGGGTGAGTATGTGTCTTCAGACCAGGCAAAAAAGTCTTTAACGAGGGAGCTGTTGAAAATATACTGAACAAATGCTCGACTTAAGACAAAATAAGCGCTACCAACAAATATCTCGATGTCATGAGGGGGCGCTTCTTTGGAGATGTTTGTCCTGACTGGTAGCTTCACATACTCATAAGGCACCTGCCTGAGTTCATGGTGGTAAGTGAATCTTTCCATTTTACTGTTAGTGGGTCTCACTGTCTCCAACATATTTGCTCCATTGAGTTTCTTCAGCTCTGACACTAGTTCAAAGTTTGGCTTCAAAGGAAAGTCTTGCCCGCACAGGTTGATAACGTATTTCCATTGAACTGAAGACTTGAGAAGGTCTGACAAACAATTTAAATCAGCTTGGAGTCTGGAAATGTGGGCATATTGCACAGCCTCTAATTTGGAAGCAACGAAAATATTGGGGAAGCACTTAGCCAAATTGTTCATGGCGACTTTGAAGGTGTCAGGTGACTTCAGGTCGTAATGGATGCAGTAAATATTGTGCTGGTTATATATAGCGTGGATCAGCCTTTCGACCATAATTGCATCTTTGTGAACAACCAAAGAATAGGCTATGGGGAAGCTTTTCTCCTCTCTCGAAACAAGCTTTTGATGGTACCCTCTTAGGGTCTGATAAATGTCACAATCGCTGGTCACTGCCACAACATCTTCATCATCCAAGTCGATGATGTCTCTTCTTCTTATTTCCAGGGTCTTGCCAATTTCCAAAGGCTCCTGCTCATAGACCCCCGAACAGTTGACTTTATACTGGACTTCATCCTTAAGGTGGGTGTATCTGTTCCTCACAAAAGGGGAGGTGCTTAGGGAGTATTCGACCAAGTAAATGCCTCTCTGAGGGAAGAGGAGTCTTCCTACATTCAGAAGCTTCAACAAGGAGAGCAGCCACAGGGTTAAAAACAGGATAAAAACTTTCTGCTGTAGGGGGTATTTAAAACAACATCTGAATATCTTCATTCTGTAAGAGGCAAAAGGAATATAATTCAGTTGAAATTAGTTCAGTTCAACCAAAGTCCACTGGGTACCTACCCCATGCTGGCAGAATGCCGGGCCCAAAGATGAATTAAACAAAGTTCTGGCCCTTAGAGAATCCAGAAAAAAGGAAAAGAAACTATGTAGAATGGTGGTGTTTTGTGGTATTCTGTTAACTATCTAATTTTTGAGAGATTCTGCTTACCGAATAGAATGGAAAATAATGTAAACTACAAAAAATATAGGTTTTATGTAATTTTATGTTGTCTGCTTAGCATATTTGGGGAGCGAGTACTGTGGTGTGGGCAGAGGTCTACAGAAATGGATGTCACTAAGAGATCTTTGGAGATGCAAATGGCCCACCTGAGACTAAAAGAAATATCCATCTTGATTCTACCTTCAGATCCTGATTAGGTCTGTGTCTGAAGCCAGATGGGGAAACCCCAGTGCATCCCACTGCTGCTATGGACTGAGTGTATCCCCTCCAAAATTCGTATGTTTAATCCCTAAATGTGATGGTATTTGGAGGGGGGGTCTTTGGGTCACAAAGGTGATTAGGGCATGAGGGTGGGGCCCTCATGAATGGGATTAGTGCCTTCTTCAGGAGAGAGTGCAGAGAGCTCCCTGGTCCCTTCCACCAAGTGAGGACATACCAAGAAGTCTGCAGTCTGTACCTGGTAGAGGGCCTTCCCCAGGACCCTGTCAACATGATCTCAGACTTGCAGCCTCCAGAACTGTGAGAAATACTTTTCTGTTTATAAGCCACTCTGTCTGTGGTATTGTTATAGCAGCCTGCAGAGACTAAGACTACCTTCCGAAATAAGAGCCGTGGGCAGACACCCAAAGGATCTATAGTAGGTATCAGAGACTGTAAAATTCTGTAAAGATCATACAAATTTGGTAATCCTACATATTCCTCTTTTGTTACTTTGTTAGCCTCCATTTCCTCACAGGTTTAGCAATGTAGCCCTCACGATGAGGAGAACACGACTTTCTTGGAGGGCGAGGGATAAAAACCACCAGGGGGCAGTCAGGCACAATCCCCAGTCTTAAATGTGCCTGTCCAGGCGAGCTCAGGTGTGCAAGGGAGGCGTGTGCACAAGAAGGCTCCCTGCAGTGTTATTCATTCAGGCTGAAGACTGAAAAGCACTAAAACATCCTTCAACAGGGGCGGATTAATTGCACCCACACTAGGTGAAAAATTCTGAGGCAAATCTTGATGTGCCCATGTGGAACAATTTCCACGATACACTGTGAACTGGAAGTAAGCAAAATACAGAACTGTGTGTAGGGTACTCACGCGCGTCAAAAAAAAAAAAGACTATACACACGGGCGTCTGCGCACAAACAGCACACGTTGGTGAAGCCTTCCTTTCTCCGTCACAACTACTCAACTCTGCTGTTGTAGTGGGAAAGCAGACAGTGTGTGAGTGAGTGGGCATGGCTGTGTTCCAATAAAACTTTATTTACAAAAACAGAAAACTGGCTGACTCTAGTCCCTGGGCCAGAATTTCCTGGAGGATGTTATATAGACTCGACCCTGGGAACTGGAGTTCTTTGCAATGCAGGGTGAGAGAAGGCTGAGGATTAGGGGCCTGGGTAGGAGGGGGATTTCTTATCACTGAGCAGCCTTTTGAGCTACTTGAACTTAAACAATGATTATATTACTTTATTAGGTAGAGGCAGCCTAATAACGGGGAGGCTAATAGATGTGCTTATTTGGGGAGCAGCAGGAGGCGGGATCCAGGGAGTACCACCCCAAGGTTTGAGGACAGGAGCGTTGGCTGAGCTGTTAGGGGTGTTCAAGGAAGCCGAATGCTGAAAACTGGAGAGGTCTGAGGGGCCCATATGCAATTTCCTAACACACCCCAATAAATCTTAAATGAGAGTGCAAACTTGTGCCAGTTTCCTTAGACTTAGCAAGAACTTTTGAACCAGATTTATTTTGCAAGATTATACAGCTCTACTGGGAATGACATACATTCATTCGCTTTCACCTGAATCACTCTCCCTTCGAGGACACCTTATGGACAGTGAGCTGTCCTGCAGAATCTGCGTCCTCTCTGGCCACATCCCAGTGTCTCCCCTGTGGGTCTCCCCGGGGTCCTGCTGTCAGCTCACTGCTCTTTTCATCACACTCTTCCTGGGTCTTTGGACTTCAACTTCCATGTACACGTCATCAACAGCTTTACCTCTAACCCTCACCTCTTGCCCAAGCTTCCAAAGTGAACACCCGGCTGTCTGATGGACTTGTCCATCAGAGGTCTTACAGGCACTCAACTTCAATGAGTCCAGAGCTGAACCTGACATCTCCACCTCTCCTGTGTCTTCTGGCTCAATTTATAGTGAGCCCATCCATCGAGGACCTAAGCTGGAGACTCGAGGGTCATCCGACTCTTCCATGGTCCCCATACCCACGTTAACAAACCACCTCACAAACACACCGCAAACCCATGCTTTCTTCTCCACGCCTGCTACTAGGTCCAGACAACATCTTTGCTGACTTGGAACCCAGGTGGAGGGAATCCCACTGGGGCTCATGGCTTAGCCCCTTGGCAGGTCTCAGCCTTAGGTCCTCCAAAGCAGACTGAATAGGGTTCTGTCTGCTCAGTCTCAAGGCCAAAGGTGCTGCCAGTTGTTGGAAAGTGTGGGAACACTGGCTCTCAACGAACAAGGGGACACAAACTACAACCCCAGAAACCTGAGCACACATTCAGAAATTAGAGGTTGTGATAAAATAAACTTAGAAGATTTATCAATCCCGAATCAATCAGTCTTGTCATTGTCCTAATTCATGCTAATGAGGCATAAATTGGAAGCAACTTGCATAAATGGCTAGGATTAGAATGAATTTTACCCAAAGTGAATTTTTGCTTTTTCTTTTCTTACTGTATTGGCCCATGGAATCTCAGTGAGCATCAGTGAATAGGTCCCCCGATAACGCAGTGATAAAATGAGAAGATCTCACATTTCTGAAGAGGTTTACAGTGTCTTCTAGAGCTGTCATGTCATTTATGATGTACCATTTAATGATCACCTTCGCACTTAGTAAAAAGGCAAAAGCTGGCTCCTGGTCCCATCACCCTCTCCCGGGGCCTCCTCCGCACCCACGCTTCCCTCGCACCTTCCCGAGAATAGGCTGCCTGGAGCACACACTTCAGACTCCAACCTGGCGCCTGGCGGCTCTGAGCGGGGCTGGGAGACCGTGGCGGCCTGCCCTGGCAGGGAAGGTCACAGGGCCCCGGGAAGGGACAGGTGGCAGCCACACTGTGAGAAGTTGTCCTGGGTTCAACTGCATTTATCACTGCGTTATCAGGGGGACCTATTCACTGATGTCGGAGCTTCACCGGCTTGGGATGGGAGTTCGTTTTAAAAGAAGACAGCGAGGGAGTCGGACAGCCCAGGCACCTGGCTTTTGATCCTTCTTCCACCCAGGTGTCTTTGAGGGGGACACCTTGTCTGTCTGTGGGTTAATCTTTGACATCAGGGGAAAGAAGCAGCCCTAACACGCCACTCTGTCCCAAGTCAAAGTAAAGCTCCTGCACAGAAATTCCTTTCATGGAACAAGCATTTCTTTCCCCAAGTTAGAGGAGGGGCTGGTGCAGGGTGAGCTTTCGTCAAATCCTGAAAGGGGCTGTTGACCCCTTCCCTGTAGGGAGAAGTCAGCAGGTCATCCCCAGGCGCTGAAGCCTGCAGGAGGTTAGAGACCCAGAGGGCTCTGCTTTGGGACACCAGTGCCCCTCCCAGCAGGGCCTGGGGTCTGCTTCAAGAACACTGAGCAGCAGCCCCAGGGGCCAGGAGCTGCAGGGGGCGGAGGGGAGCTGCGCGTTGTGGCACTGCCTCCCTTTCCTGCCACCCGCAGCCCAGGCCGGAGGAAACCCCAGGGCCCCAGGTTTGGAGAGAGGAAAGAAACTCCTGAGGCCTGACCCGGCTCTGACTGGAGTGGGCTGGTCTGAGGCTGGCCCCGAGGTTCCTAGGAGACCAGGACAGTAAAGCCACCTTCTGCAAACACCCCACCCAGGCTCTTTCCCTCTTTAAGGCTCCGTCTTAAAGTCTAGGAAACAGGAAGCAGGCAGGTGTTTGCTGCCCTACGTAGTCTTGTAATTACATTACCAATAATTTCCCATCCTTGGGAGAAGGGTATTTCTCCGCCCACCTGCCCAGGCAGAGAAGAAAGCCTGACCTGCTGTAGTTTGTCCCCACGGGGGTCCAGGAGCCTAGCAATGAGGGCAGAACTGAGAAGGAAATAATGGCAAGGTCTGATCACTAGAGCTCAGCTGAAATGGGGCCTATTTGGATAATTCAATAAACACCCAACAGGATGTTGAATGAGGCCTTTTCCCCTCCCCTACCAGGTGCTGTTTACAGCCTTAAAGGAAACAGCAGACACACAACGCTACACCCAGCTAAGTGGTTGTAATTGCATTCAGGGCCAAATGGCCACGGCCATTAGCAGCTCCTCAGTGAACTCTCCTTAAGTCAGCAATTTCAAAGCCCAGGCATATCAACAGAGTGCACGCTTCCCTTCCCAGGGAAGGGAGGGCATGATAAATCCAGAACAGGAGGAAGGAGACTGGGAGAAAAGTAATGACTGTCTGGCTTGGGCACCAAGAACAAGAGACCCACAGGCCATATTTGCAGATTAGGTGGCCTCAGCGCTCTCCAGTCCCCCGCTCTCCTGTTGCCTCCCTGCACACCTGCAGTTCTTTCCTGTAACCACCACAGGTGGCGGGTGGAGGGGGACACTTGGGAGGGAGGAAGGAAAGAAGTTGTGTGGGCTTCAGGATGCCAGACCTGGGCTTGCGTCCCCGGGGAAACACTTAGCAGCTGTGAGATTGATCAAACTGACCTCTGAACACTGTTTTTTTCCATCTCAGAATGGGGATTAGAACCCCTTCCCCCAGCTGCTGGGAGGGCTCAGGAGACCCTGGCTGTGGCGAGGGTCGCCCCACCAAGATGCTCAGCACACGAGAACAGGCCTTTTCCTTCCTGTGCCCTGCTTGCCTGACGACGAGTC
>PVKM010037761.1:0-14329 GCA_004027735.1 Carollia perspicillata | reverse complement strand
TATTATTCAGCTTTAAAAAGGAAGGAAATTCTGCCATATGCTACGGCATGGATAAACTTTGAAGATACGCTAAATGAACTAAGCGAGTCCCCAAAAGACAGATACTGTGTGATTCTATTTATATGAGGCACTTCCAGTTGTCATACTCACAGAGACAGAGGGTAGAATGCTTTCCAGGGGCTGGGGAGAAGAGGGGAACGGGGGCTAGTGTTTCGTGGGTACAGAGCTTCAGGTGGGCAAGAGGGAAAGAGTTCTGGAGCTGGATGGCGGTGAAGGTAGCACAACATTATGTATTTATTAAATGCCACCGAACTGTACAGTTTAAAATGATTGAGAAGGTCATTTTACGTTGTGTGTATTTTACCTCAATAAAAAAAAATGGAAAGAAAAACCTAAAAGAATCACCCAAAGAGCCCAGGAAAACACTGATTCCTGGGTGCCACCACCAGAGTCACTGGTTCCATAGGTGTGGAGTGGGGCCTAAGAAGTTAAATTTCTAACAAGCTCCCGGGTGAGCCCGATGCTGCCCATCCCCAGACCATACTTTGAATAGCAGTGCCCTGGGAGAACACAGGTTAATAATAGGGAAGGGATCTGGGTCACTAAATGATCCTCTGTAACAGAGAAGAGAGAAATAAACTTTCTAAAGCCAGGGTCAGTGTGGCGGATGCCTCGTGGTCGGAGCAGCTTAGCTTCTATCCAAACTCAGTTGGTGCTCAATAATTGTGCGTAGGATGGTTTGAACAAATGAAGCATTGTGTGTTGGTGGGCCAAAAGCACACACTGGTCTGGACCGCTTGACTCCTCTGGGTCTAATTCCCTCTCTTCCTACATGTCAGTTAGTCCAAGCGGATGATGCTAGTTTCTGAAAGGACTGACATCGATAGCTGGCCGTGGGCAAGGGCAGTGCGGTTCCCCTCTTGCCAACCATCCCCATGTAGAGTTAAAGGACAAACGATCTCGGAAGGAATGATGGGTACACAGGCTTGCTGAGAGAATTTGGTTCCAAGTTCATGAGAGGAAGAGACGAATGTGCAATATCAGACCAGGGAGGCGCTGCTGGGGTGGGAAAGAATGCTGGTCGTGGCCACTTCCTTCTCTCTCTTCCACACTGGAGTTAAAGGCTGGCCTTGCCCGAACGTCACGCTGAGACCTGGACCTCAGTAACTCCAAAACACACACCCTTTTCAGAAATGTGTAATTTCATCATTTCTTAACCAAATGTCTCCAACCACAGGAAGGCACAAATTTTCCATTGGGATTTATTCTGCCACTCCCTTCTCGTGGGTATACTCTTTCTTGCCTGCTTTTGAAACCTCATTCTTTATGCAAAGTTTAGGTTTTTCAAAACTGATTTAAAAGTAAACTTGTTATTAAATGTACAGATTTTGTCTCCCTCGCTTCACTTTACCGATTTGAGGACTGAGGTACAGAGCAACCTATGGCTTAGAAAAGCTAAATTCACTTTTTATTTGGCCTGTGAAACATTATCCGGGCTTTGAAGTTCTAAAGATCTAGAATTACCCACACTCTTTGCCATTTCAGTATGACTAGACCCCGATACAAAAAAAAAAAAAAAGAAACAAAAACAAAAACAATCTAAGACTCCCAGTTTCTGGTGGCAGTTGAAGGCTAGCAAATTTGGAGAACAGGCTGGAACTGTTTCTTGCCCAGGCAAACAGTTTGTGATCATGAAGCAGCTTGAAGCTAATGAAAAGCAATTAATCCAATGGCCAATGTTGCCACGAATTTTATTCCCAAAGCGAACACATGATACAGGCATGAATCTTGATTTCTGGTGAGGAAGAAAATGTGGATCTGTTATTAAACGCAAAGTAAAACAACATGAAAAGAATGTTAGAAGATAGAAGGAATGCAAGTAGGAGCCCCAAGGCAGAGGGAAGGAAGAGCTCAGTGGAGGGGGTGCGTGCAGGGGAGGAGGACCAGGGGAACAGGGGCGCCCTGCTGTGGAGTTGTGCCAGGTCTTGTCAGTCTGCAAGCTGGCGACACACCGAGGGGCAAGGCGAGGAAGCTGGCTTCTCCCCAGGCCGCCTGAGCCAGGACCTCTGCAGGCTCCCACCCCACTCCTCCCTTCCAGAGGGAGTCACATGGTGCCCTCCCCTTATGAAGCAAGAAATAAAGAATGACTCCTCATTTCCTGGAACACTTGAGACCACAGGGGAGTTGGCAGAGGGAGGGGAAAGTTAGGATTTTCTGTGGACTAGGAGAGGGGGCGGGGGAAGAGGACCCACAGCTACCTATGTATCTGTCCCTACCAGGAAAAAATTCTGGCAAATGCAGGCGAGGGCTCTTGAGGTAGCCTGTGGTTGAAAAATCAACCCGGGACGCTTTAAGTTCTACTCACAGATCCAGATTATTCGGTGGGGAGTTCTGCCTTTGAGACATCAAAATATCATTTGGTCTTTGGCCACCCTCAGGGTACTTGAATGAATACCTAATATGATCACAAGACCTTCCCAATCCCTGAGAAAAAGTGTCTTCTCCCCCTTCTATCACAGATGCCTGACATTCCTTTAATAGGGGATATAAATCTTTGTGAAATCATTAGATATACAATTTTAAAAGCACATACCACTAAGGAACAGAGCATACTGAAGACACTCATTCACCATGAAAAAGTAGTCAGTAAATTGAATCGCAGATAAAAGTCCTGGGGCAGATTCCCCGTGTTTTGACAGAGGAAAGGGTGCTAAAGTGGAGGAGGGATTTCTGCTGAAAAGACACCATGGGGAAGAAAGGCACTGACCCGGTGATTGTACTAGGGGTCACCCTTGTTGACCTCCATGGGGATGGAGGAGAGAGAGCGGAACACTGCCATGGTGGGTGTGAAGGTATGTTCATCTCATTGGGTTACTGGTGATGCGTAATCTTGCCTGTGTTTCATGGAGATTTTGGGTGCTTTCTTTCTCAATGCTCCCCCAAAAACGTTATTGGAGCATTCTATAGCATCATTATGTGAGGCACACATGTGTATGAGACAGTCCAGAGCACAGCTCGGTGAGATGCAAAGGACCTGAGCACAGGGGGACCAAGATTGGGGCTCTGCTACCAACAAACTAAATGGCCGGTCGCTTCCTCTCCAAGACGTAACTGCCTCAGACAGTGCTCTAGACCATGGCTTTCTTCTTTTTAACTGGGGACACTGTCTGTGAAAGCAGAGTTGCCCCACTGGAAATGGAGGAGGGGTCCCAGAGCCCGGCCCATTCAGCTCCCCGCTGGCCCCACCCCCCAGCCTGTGTGTTGCTCATCAGAACCTTGGGATGGTCCGCACTGCGCTGACTCGGATGATGGCTCAGGTCTCCTCTGAGTTCATCAAGAGGTGGCCTGTGCTGGCGGAGCAGCACGGACAGTCTGAGCGTCCGGTCTTTCCGGGTGAGAATAAGGCACGTGGCATCCATGAGCCTTATTCTGCTTGGAGGCTGCGCCTGGGGGCCAGAGGGGGCTGCTGCTAGGGGGCCTGCAGCTCCCCACCCCCCAAAGTGGATAATCTCTTAGCTTCACAGGCTTCAGGGAGCTATGGAGGTTGTAGGAACTTGCATTCATAATTCTTTCGTTAAGAACAGCGTCTACTCGTTACATCTTCTACTAACAATCACATAATCTCCTGACTTCCAATTCAGCCCCTTCTTTTGAGTCGACTTGTCCTTTCCCATCTCTGCTATCCCCTTGGTGCTTGATACTCGATTATGCCTTTGCTGTTTCTACTACATGTCACAGATGACTTAAATGGTCGGAATAGCATATCTTCTGTATCACATAAGTGGGGGCATTATCCATCCATACCCCTCTCCCATCAGACATGGACGAAAAGACGGAGGTCCACTCTCTTGTCCTGGGCCTGTTACTAACTCACCCTGTGGCCCTTGGAGAGAGGTGGATATAGTTACAGATACACACAGAGACAGAGACATAGGCAGGGGTATAGATACACACCCCCCGAAAGTACCATTTGTTGGCAATAAGCATGTATTGCTTACCTTTGGGGAAAGCACATTATTAAGTACTAGAGAGAATAAGAAGTGACATAAAAAAAGAGAAGTAATGAAACCGGCTCTTTAAGTCTCCATGCAAATCAGAGGCACATCCAAAGTCACATCATATCCAGGAGAGAAACCCTGCAGATCCTTAAACATCAAAGTGCGGGGAGAGAAAATTCTATCTGAAGCAAAACTATTCTGGCAAAGCGGTGTAAAGCAACTCAGAACCGGAAAAAAACAACAACAATAAACCAAAAACCAGGGAGCTCAGCTACCTGGCTGTGTGGGAATGCAGCCCCCAGGTGCGACGAGGGCCTGTGCCAGGAATGACATCTGTCCCCTGGGAGATCCACGCGGGGCAAGGAGGGGAACTTGGTCTGGGGGAGGGAGGCTCGGAGACCTAGGGGCTGCCACCAGTTCCGCCCTCAACTTGCCAATGAGAGGCTTTAAGATGAGGGGTGGGGCCTGACGATTTCGATATATGGCCCTCCCTGATCCCTGTGACTCACCTTCGTCAGCCTTTGTGACCCAGAGGGGCTGCAGATCACTAGGCACATTTCCCTGGAATCTACACGCACCTCAACATTTTCCATATCGATGGGCCAAAGTGATTAGAGCAGCCCCGATGGCTGCAGAGCCCTACCTAGAAAAATCATGTGATAGTAACTAGCGCATGCGTGGAACTTCTTCTGTGTGAGCCCGGCTTAACTGCTTTGTACATTAGTGTGTGAGGTAGACACTGTGGTGGCTCTCATGTTATAGATAAGGAAATGGAGGTACAGAGTGGTTAAGCTAGTTGCTCAAGGTCAATGGTGCTACAAGCGATAGACCTGGGCTTCAAACCTAGGCAGCTTGGTTCTGGAGCCCATGTGTTATACCACCAGATTTCACTGCCTCTCTGTTATCAAACAAGTAATCATAGTAGCAATGGCACAATAACACACGCGGGAAGCTCTTGGCCATTCTGACCAAGAGAGTTTTGAGCCCGTGGAAGAGAGCTGATGCATCGAGAAGGGGTCAGGGTATCTCAGGGTGTGCCCGGGGGCCCTGGAGGATGTCCCAGCTACTGTATACAAGCCTTGCTGCCGCTGTGTCTGTTTCTCTCTAAAAATTAACAGCAACAAAGAAACACGATCATTTGCAAATTTAAAAAGAAGCTAGCAGCTATGGGAATCTGGAAATAATATCCCCTTAACTCAAAGGGCTGATGCATTGGTTTGGTTTAAAAGGGGTTGACTTTAAAGCTGGTATGCGAGTTTACTGGGGCCATTGGCAGGGATGCTAACAATTTATGGAATGCGTTTTTGGAAAGGATTAGGGGAAAAAACATGTTGTGTCTTACAAACCCAGAGTTAGGAATACAGCTCTAAGGGGTGAGCATTGAATATCAAGCTTTCAGTATGCATAGTTTTTAAGGGAATCGGCTTGCCTTCTTTCTTCCCCTTTTCTTTTTCAGATCTTACCCAAAGGATCAAATTCAGGCCATACCGGATGTGCTCAAATCATTTCCATCTGACACCCCGGACAGCCCAGAAGGCCTGGCCTTGAGGAGCAGCCCCCAGTGAGTGCTATTGGTGAAGGGACCAAGGTGGGACCATGTCACTTGCCTCTATCTGGCCTGGTCCAGGGTCCCACAGGCATGATCTCACTGGTTTTCTTCTGTCAGCTGAGTTTCAGAAACAGGCTGCTGTTGACATTCTGGCCATTGATTAAAATAAGGAAGAAGAAGCTCTTCATCCATATTCAATTTTCCTTTTACTTTCTCTTCTTCCTCCCTGATTAAATGAGGCGGCTCCCACAGAACAGGTTTATGACGAATGAGTAAGTTGAGGCAGAGAGAGACTGACTGAGGTAGGCTGGCTCTGCTTAATTGTTGTGTAACAAAGAAAGGGACATACGTAGATCTCTAATCCAGAACCAAAGCCCTGGTAGCTGCGAGTACTCAATCAAAATGCAAACAACAGGCTTTTTAAAGAATCCCCTTGTTGGTATTTCGGGGAATGCTGCTTGGAGCCCACCTCCCCAGAACACAGAGAGCCTTTTAGTTCTGTGTTAACGCACCTCCACCTTGACCAAGCGTGATCAGACAAAATACACCTGGCAGAAAGGACTCCACCTGCTCCCGAGGGCAGCAGTGATAGCATCCAGGGTGGAAGCTAAACAGGCAGGCAGTGTCTAAACTGAAATGAGGTGGGGAGACAGGACTGGCAGCCCAGGCACCGGAGCAGGCATGCATGGCAGCTCTGCCTGTGCAGGGAGAGACTCTCAGGAGGGAGGCTCGTTTCATTGCAGCCAGTGGTCCTGCCCTGGGAGGGCCCTTAGACATCCCTGCACCCAGCCATCTGGGTTTTTTTTTTTTAATATTTCATTTATTTTTGAGCAGTATTAAATTCACAACAAAATTGAAAGGAATATACAAAAATTTTCCTTCTACACACCCTCTACCCTGACAATGCATAGCCTCCCCCATTATCAATGTCACTGGACAGAATGGCGCATCCGTTACCTAAGATGAACCTACACGGACGCCTCATAATCACCCAAAGTCGCTAGTTTGCATTGGGGTCCAGTCTCGGTGTTGCACATTCTGTCCATTTGGACAACTATACGATGGCATATATGCATTAGTACAATGTCATATGGAGTAGTTTCATCGCCTTAAAGACCTCCGTGCTTTGCTTATTCCTCTCCCCTCCTCAACCCCGGGCAACCACTGATCTTTTTAGAGTCTCCATAGCTCTGCCTTTTTCAGAATGTCTCAGAGTTGGGGCCATACAGTATGTGGCCTTCTCACATTGGCTTCTTTCGCTCAGTAATATTCATGTAAGTTTTCTCCATGTGGTTTCATGACCTGATAGCTCATTTCTTTTTAGCGCTGAATAATATGGCATTGTCTGGACGTACCACAGTTTATTTATCTATTCACCTACCGGAGAATATCTTGATTGCTTCCAAGTTTTGGCAATTACAGATAAAGCTGCTACACATACCTGTGTGCAGGGGCTTTTTTTGGTTTGTGTGTGTGTGTGTGTGTGTGTGTGTGTGTGTGTGTACATAAGTCCCCAGATGCTTTCAGTAAATATCAAGGAGCATAATTGCCAGATGATACGGTCAAAGTATGTTCGGTTTTATAAGAAACCACCCAACTATCCCCCGAAGTAGCTCTGCCATTTCGTATTCCCACCAGGAATGTGTGAGGATCCCTGTCACTGCACATTGTGACCAGCACGTGCTGTCATCAGGGTTCTGAATTGGGGCCAGTCTAATCGGTAGTGTCTTGTTCTAATTTTCACATCCCTGAGGACGCGGAGCGTATTTTCTTATGATACTTGCCATACGCGTATCTTCTCCAGCGAGGTGTCTGCTAAGGTCTTCGGTCCATTGTTTTAGATCAGGTTGGTTTTTGTCTTGTTGATTTTTAAGAGTTCTTTGTGTGTTTTGGATAATAAGGTCATTATCAGATGTTTATCACATATGTCTTTTGCAAATATTTTCTCCCAGGCTGTGGCTTGTCTTCTAATTCTCTTGACCTTGTCTTTCACAGAGCAGAAGGTTTAAACCTGAATGACTTTAGCTTATCAGTGATCTCGTTCATGGATCGTGCCTTTGATGTTGAGTCTACAAAGGCAGCACCATACCCAAGATCATCTAGGTTTTCCCCTCTGTTATTTTCTAGGAGTTTTATAATTTTGCATTTTACGTTTAGGTCTATGATCTATCTGGAGTTAAGTTCTGTGGACAATATAAGATCTGCGTACAGATTCGTATTTTGACATGTGGATGACCAGTTGTTCCAGCACTGATTGTTGAGGTGCCTGTCTTTGCTTCATTGTCCTGACTTTGCTCCTTTGTCAAAGATCAGTTGGCTATATTTACGGGAGTCTACTTCTGGGCTTTCTGTTGTATTCCATAGATCTATTTGTCTGTTCTTTTGACAATACCACACTGTTTTAATTACTGTAACTTTACAGGTTAACTCTTGAAATCAGGGAGCATCAGTCATCCAACTTTATTCTTCCCTTTCAATATTGGAGTCTATTCTGGGTTGTTTGCCTTTCCATATAAACTTGAAATCAGTCTGCTGAGATCCATAAAACAATTGGGATTTTGATTGGGACTGCACTGGATCTGTTGATCAAGTTTGGAAGAACCAATATCTTGAAAATCTCTCTAAGAACATGGAATATCTCTCCATTTATTGACGATGTTTGAAAAGGCGTAGTGACAGAGGTCATTTCTGTTTTGCACTTGATCTTAGTGGGGAAGCTTTGAGTTCATCACTATTAAGAATAATGTTAGCTGTATGATTTTTGTAGGTAGGCTTTCTCAGGTTGAAAGAGCGCCTGTCTATTCCCAGCTCACTGAAGTTTTTATTTTGAATGGGTATTGGATTTTGCCAAATTCTTTTCCTGCATCTATTGATATACCTATGTGATTATTTGTTTTTGATTGTTGATGTGATAGTCTTTTGAACATAAAAATTTAATGCCATGAAAAATGTGCTTTAAAGAAACGAAAAGTTTCTACCATTCATATTATATGTTTTTGCTATTTAAACTGAGAGCCTTTGTAGAGACAAATTTGTTTTTCATGTCACACAGAGCAATCTGCTCCTTACTGGTGAGATTTCACTTTCTAGAAATCAAATAAGTCACATCAAGCAGCATTTATCGAGCACCTTTTATATGTGAAGCACACAGTGCCTGACGTCAAGAAAAATGCCAAGTAGCATATCCTCGAGGTAGTTATTAAACTTTCTGCTTTGATGTCATTTTAGAAGTTTCAAAGGAGTCACAAAATTAGTGCAGAGGGTTGTTGGGTACCCCTTACTGTACTTTTTCCAATGATAACATCATATATAACCATAACATATGATCAAAACTGGGACACAGGCCTCTAGTTTTACAGATAAAAAAGTTGGAAGCTTGGGAAGGCTGGGTGACTTCCCAAAGGCACAGAGTGAGGTAATTTGGTTCCCCCATGGGCATACACTTCACCCCACTGGGGAAGCAATGGGCAGCTGGCAGTACCAAGACTTTGTCTGAGTCCAGCTTTGTCTGCCACCAATGAATGAGCTGGATGATTTTGGATGTTCTTTAAACTCTGTAAGCATCAGTTTTCTCATCTGTGAAATGGAGATAATAATAGTACCTACCTTGAGGGATTGTTCTAGGGATTGAGAGAGAGTCTACACACAATGCTTGGCAAAAGGCCTGAGACGTATAACATGAACATTGGTGGCTTCTCTGTTCCTGGTACTGATCTAGGTACTTTCTATCTTAAATTATCTGAGTCTTGTGACAACTCTAGGACACATCGTCATCATTATCATCTTACAAGTGAGGAAACTGAGGCACAAAGAGTTCGCAGACCTAGTGAGGGTCAAAGCTGGGATTCAGAGTTAGGCAGTCAGGGCCGAGGGTTATTGCTCCCAAAGCCCCACAGTCAAGGTGAAGGAACAGTACTGCTGCCATTGCTGTCCCGACACATTGGCCCCACATGGACTCTGGCTTGCTCAGGTGGCTTCTCCAAGCCACCTCACCAGTGACACCTGTGTGTGAACCTGTATCCAGGCAAAGAAACAATCCCGAGGCACCTGTCATTCGGCCACCAGAAACCCAGTGGTTAATGAGCTTCCGGGCTGACTTCGTGAAGCTCTTGAGCTTCAGAGGAGCTCAGCAATCATCCACCCCGGGGACCCCTACCTTTCATGACCAGAAACTCCTTTCATTACCTCCCTCCTTTTCTCCACCCCTTGGGCCCCCTTTGTCTCAAAAGGGATTGCTGAGAAATATTATATGTGTTAATTAGTTGAGCTACGTTTCCATTTTTAAAAACCTGATCAAAGATATGTGCAATTACCAGGGTCACCGAGCAACAGAGGGTGACCAGTGTCATCGCACTGGGCTACTAGAATTCCAGCCCAAAGCAAACAACTGCTGACAGTTGAATGACCCTGTGCAGGCTTAGCAGACAGGGGTGGGACTTCAGTGCAACTTTAAAAAATACTGGGAATGCTTTGAGAACTCCGAAGCGTTCAGGAATCCCAGGGACTTAAGCCAGTCTCATAAGATTCTAAAGATTCCAGAAAATCCCCTATAAAGTATAAATACACTTTATTGTATGTGTTTTATGTTGGCTTAAATCCTTTTTTCGATACCTTAATCCCATTCTACTTTAAAGTTTCATATTTACATGAGAATCTCTAAAATTTAAGGATATCCAATTACATTAAAATATTTCTACACACATATGGTACCCAGGTGCATAATAAATGTAGAAATCACTATTTTAAAAAGAGTAGCGTGTCGTTTCTTTCCTAGTCATTCAATCCTCGTCTACCAACCACATATTTTCAGCCATTTTCCTGGTCTCAGTCAGCCCTTCAGCCCCACCTGCCATATTCCTTTTCTTGTTCTGCAGTCCGTAGTGCAACGAACTCTTAACAGACATATACTGTAATAATCAGGTTCTCCTGAGAAACAGAACCAATAGTATATGCCTACAGAGCCAGACACAGCGAAATGTATTTTAAGGAACGAACTTACGTGATGGTGGAGGCGGGTAAGCCTAAAATTTGCAGGAGAGGCTGGCAGGCTGGCAATTCCAAGAGCGGATGTTGTAGCTGGGGTTTGAAGGCAGGGTTCTTTCCATCCCCTTCCGGCAGTGGAACACGGCAAAAAAATAAGCCAACGCCATTTAATTTTTTGTTGGCTTGTTTGGGTTGGAATGGGCAAGCAGTTCATCACCAGCCATCATCTCAGAGTCCGAAAGGAGCAAGGAGTGAGGAGTGAGGAGGAGATTTATGCTCGAGCTCTCAGTCGAGCAGAACACTACGGCACCCAGACGCAAAGGTGTGGTTGAATTGTTGGGGGTGTTCGGTAAGTTGGTGGGATTTGGGGTGTGAAAAGAGATAAATTACCAAGAATTGCTGCTTTCTAGAGACCAAGAGAGCCCTGAGTTCAGACACGACTAACCTGAACTCGGATCTACGTCTTTCCTTATAAGATCAATACTGGTTATTTTGTAAGAAACAAGTGTTTTAGCTAAAAGAGGAACATAATTGATTTGTTGACATAAATGATGCTTGTTATACATAAATGTTTGTGTTTCCCCCTCCCCCCACCACTCACGAGTTCACGTTAAACCCTGTTGCCCAAGGTGATGGTACTTGGGGGTAGGACCTTTGGGGAATTATTGATCAGGGCATGGGAGTGGAGCCCTCATGAATTGGATTAGTGCCCTTAGAAATAAGCCCTAGAGAGCTCGTCACAACATCCTCCAAATGAGGACACAGCCAAACAGCAGCAGTATTGCAAGAAATACATTTCTGTGCTTATAAGCCACTCAGTCTATGGTGTTTTTTTTTTTTATAGCAGCTTCAATGGTCTTAGACCCCTCTCTGTGAAGGCGTGTCACAAACAGTCAACAAAGAACTGCTACACATGAAATATGAAACAGAAAACTTGCCTATTTGCAGTGGTATTTGTTGGAGCAGACTTTTACCTGGACATTATCTTAATGAGAGCACAGAAGAAGTAGGAACCGTTCTTTCCCTTGGAGCAAATGATTTATCGGGTTTTATACGGTCTTAGCTTTTGACACTGATCCTCATAATTCCACCTTAAAACATCCCACTACAGAATCCTTGGCAACATTTCAGACTGCCTTGGGGCAATACAATCGCTTAAGAGAAGTTGAAGCACAGCCTCTCCTTTGGGTTTCCTTTTCAATAATTATACAAAATTCACCGAGTTGGAGCTAGTGGTGGGGTTTGGGCCACTGAATTAAGCCAAGCCCACTGGCCCGTCCATGGGTCAAAGCATTCAGCACAGTTTCTAACCATTGCATTAGACACCAGAGGGCCAAACTTCTGAGACTGCCTTAGAATGACTCTGAGGCTCCAGGCGCCACAGACTCCAGAACATTCCAGGGGGATGGGTGTCAGTGACATCTACTCGGGGAGAGGAAACGTGTGACCAGAAATATCTCCCATGGGGCAGTTTCTGTGCATTTCTCTGAGACGGTCATCCCCAGACACCATTGTGGAGACGGTCAGCAGCTTTCTGCAACCAAGACGGAACCCTAGAAGATTGAAAGAGAAGGACTTTGGAAAAGAGCTGGAACTGATTAACTACTGGTGATGGAGTCACTTTTTTGTCAAGGGTAGGGGTGGGGAGGGGGAGAGTTTTAAGAGGTGGGACACTTTTTTGTTTTATCAAGGAAACCCTGAGGTGCCCCAGACGACCCAACCAAGCAAGGGGCAAGATGACCAGAACTTTGTCCAGCCAGATATCCGAACAGGCCGCCAGCAGTGGTGTCGCAGGGCCCAGGGAGATAGGCTGTGTTCTTGCCTGGTCGCCGTGAGATGACAGGGTCACGAGGTCACTCAGCTCCGTGTGTTAAATCCTCGTGCCCCCTAAACTCCAGGGCGGCTTGTTGGATAGGAGGAGAGTCAAGGGAGCTGTCCAGAGGGGCAGCCTAATCAGCACTTGGGGGTCCCCAGCCCTGTCTGACCCAGGGCACGGGCACTCTGCAATACTTACTGACCCTTTCATTGGCAAAATACAGCTGGGGATGGTGAGAGGAGTTCCATGGGCTGTAAAGGTTCCCCCCACTCATGAGAGTAGAGAAATGAATCCGTACAGCACCAGTCAACAGAAATGCATGTGACGGACAAACTTACCATCCACCTCAGCCACACAGAGAGCCATACAAATACCTGGGCCAGCTCCCCAGTGAGACACACACCCAATCTGAGAGCTAGAAGCAGCCTGGGCAATCACTTTGAACAATCCTCTGCCCAATTTACTGGCGAAGGGAAGCTCCGTGCCCCGCACCCTTAGGGGGAAGCAGAGTCAGAAGTAGAACCCTGGCTGCTGGAGCTGTTTGGGGCTCCTGGTCCTGCCCACACTGCCTGTCTCCTCTTGTGAGAGTTACGGGAAGGAATGAAGTGCCACAAGCCGAAGAATCCAACCATCTGGGTTTTAATTCCCTCTCTGATGCAATCGGTGCTTCCGAATAGTCGAGACAGCACGTGGCTTTGCCTCTCTTTTCACTTACAAACTGACAGAAGAACAAAATGACAAAAATAGCATAAGGAGGGCCTTGCCCCTGAACTCCGCATGTGTCTTCCCAGCATAGTTATGCTGGTCTAAATGCCACTCTTCACACAGCTTTCTCCTGAAATCTGTGCTCTGCAGAACATAAGTGCTGGAGCCAGCGCCGATGGCCCTGCTGGCTGTGCAGGAGACCTTGCACAAGTCCCTTAAAGGGCAAGTTGCTCCCTTGCTTTCCTATTTGGAAAGCAAGGAGGTTGGACCAGATCCTCTCAAGTGTTCTGCTTCACCCAGATTGGACTGTGCTTCTCCTTACTGAAAAATGGAAGAAATGGCAAATGTGCCCATCAGAGGGGTAGGTGGATCGGGGAGAGGGCGATGGTGGGAAAAAGGAGGGCCAAAGAGTTCAGCTGGAAACTGGTTTCCCTTATGTCTCTTTACTGTGCTTTTGGGATGCTTCTGAAGACAGAGCAAGGAGAACACAGGAATTTCGAGTTGCTGTCGAGGAAGACGGCGTGGTCAGGGATTTAACCCGGAAGCCCAGGTCACATCAAACAGCGAGTGACTGGCTAAGGGTTTGATGAAGGTTGGCTGTTTAGCCTCAGGTCAGAAATCGGGGCTATCGGTGAAGTTACCAACGTTGGGAATGCATCAAGCTGGGGTAAACTAAGTGATTCCCAGGGTTACCCCCCTGACTAGCCTGGGAGCCATCTGCGGCGAAATTGGAGCTAATGAAGCCGAATGTCTGGGAATGGGGCCCAGGGCCCTGCAATTTGATCGGCACCTCAGGTTATTTTTAGACTAAAACCTTTTAGAACCACTGATGTGGTCCATTCCCTCGCTTACAAAGGAGGATCAGCTCTTTCTTTTTTTCTCTGCTTCCTTCTAGTGGTTATTCAACGTGGAGAAGTCCAGTTTGATGCCAGCGCCCCTCCCTTCTTCTAAGTCACCAGTGTGCAGGTAGCCAGCAAGTAAGTGTAAGGAAGATGTGGGTGAGAAATAGCTCGGAAATCCTCAAGGCCTTGGGCAAAGGTGCATTTGATCTCCTTCTGCCCCGCCCCGCCTCACACACACACAATGTGTTACTGCTGGTGTGTACGTGGTCTCAGGTGTTATTAAGAGAAAAGCATCTGAGAAAGCAGACCCTTACCCTTCACAGAACTCACAGAGCAAGTCAGACGGTGCTTTGGGCAGGCTTGTTCCAGAAACAGGTGCCCCCCACCCCCATGCCTCCAGGAGAGTCCTAACCTCTCACTGAAACGGTTTCTCGGT
>PVKM010037760.1:0-14347 GCA_004027735.1 Carollia perspicillata | reverse complement strand
TTTTTTTTTTTTTTGCAAGGTCACAAGTTGCCCTGTCAACTGAGCTCCCACTGCCTTTGTTCACAGCTTGACTGCATTATTTATGAAAATGTTTCACCGGTACCTATTTCCATGAATGTCTGCCCTGCTACCCTGTGTGCTCCTAGTGTGGAGTGTGGAGGACCACTGTTGTATTTGGTTTTGTATCCTTAGCACCTAACATAGTGTTGTCTTCCCTAGAAAAAAACACACAATAAGTGCAATAAATGCTTGTGTTGTGTGTGACTAAAAATAAAAATATAAACTAGCCCTGATGTGGAAAACATCTGTCTTGACCTGTGAGGTAAGGTACAACACAGAGCACGAGAAAGGAAAAGAAGTAATTCTGTCATGAAATGCTCTATTTAAAAAGTCAAAGTGTATTAAAAACTAGCAAGCTTTAGAAACAGTGCATTTTAAAAACCACCTCTACTACAAATTACTACTTGAGGAGGAGTCACAGTCCCTGAAAAATGATTATCAGTTATTGAGCAACCAGGATTTTAAAGTTACATTCAAGCCACAAGTTGGGAGATGCCTAAGTAAGCAGGATCTGATGAAGACTGGATAAAATTGGCATTTTTCTTATTTTCTGACATTGAGGTGCTGAAATATGCTGTCAGGCATCAACATGTCTGGTGATGGTAACTTGGCCCAGCAGGAGAGAAACCCCAGGTTACACTTTCATGATTACATCTTCATTACTAAACGCAGATCTCTATCTAGGGCAGTTTATTGCTTGGAGGTATTTGTCATGTGCTGGTATGATGCTCCAGCACTGTTTCCCTTGTTCCATTTTAATAGTGGAGCTTAGTTTGAAACCACATTTGGTAAAGGGTCTCGTCTATGTCCTCGATTCCAAAGCGATGAGTGAACACATGTGAAAGAGTTCATTAAACCAGATGTTGTGTGCAGTAGAATTAAAAAGCCATTTAAACACAGCACCATTTTTGAAAGATGTTTTAAGTGACTAGTGCATGTAAATTTATATTAACTATAACATAATATGGCGCGCATCTGAGTCAAGCATTGTTTTGCTATTTCTTTTATGTTTACTTTATCAATCCTGCTCTTGCCAATGCACACAAATATTTGAAGCCAATTATAATGAAAAGCAGGTCAAAACTGTAAATTGCGTGTAATAATTTTGGCCAAAGGGTAGTTTAATAATCACCTCGAATTTAATTAATTAAACCATTTTGTCAAGAATAAAAAGTGGGATAATACGTCCTCCCACGCCCACCAAGTTGTTTTAAACAAAAAGACTCTTTAATTGCATTTGTAATTCAGGGCAATGCATTTTTAAAAATTCATTGTGGACTTATAAGCCCACATAAAGATTTCTTAGTCTTGACAAATGCCTACACTCATCCCTACAAGTTGACTTTTCTTAGAAGAGTTTATCTGAGCCAAATGGAAACAATTGCCAGGAAGCAAAATTTCGATGGATGGAGAAAGTGCTCCAGAGGATGGCGACTTTTCAGCTCATTTTACACAGCAGAACCAAACGAAGAGAGAGGTAAAGAGATCACATGAAATCTACTGGAGATGGATTAAGGAGATGGGAGAAAGCAAAGCAGGGGCATCTCTGGTGTTAGATAGAAAGCAGAACGGACTGACACATACTCGTTTTCTATGGTGGGTACAGGAGAGCTAGTAATGAACCTTTGCAGCACACAGAGATGGTACACAGGGGATAGGAGGACAATGAAGTGTCTATGGGCTTGTGCTCCAAGGGGCCTGGAGAAGAAAAGTACTCTGACGTTTTGAAGATATGTTATTTTGGATGCACAAGACAATAGACAATTTCAAAGATTAAAAATTGACCTTTGTCAGGGAAGCTACAGGCCAAGGACATGACTACCCACCCTGACCCACTCGGAGTTAGAAATTTTTCCATTAAGACCACCTGTGTCGTCTGGTGTCCTGGTTTGGGAAGCCCACCATGCAGGCCCCTGAGCCTGTGGACCCTGTCTCACCCATAACCCCCGGCCCACACTCTCTCTTGTTTTGCAATACAGCTCTGCTCTATTGAGTATGTGACAGTCTGTTTTGAATTTTTTAAATTTGGTGAACAAAAGATTTTTTAATTCTCTAAAAATCTATAAGTACTTCAGAATCAAAGAGACTTTTTACCTGTGCAGCCCACAATAGAAAATGAAGGTCACTGCCTACTATGAAATCAAACAAATGGGAAGTTGTGTGCTCTAGAGCAAGAGGAGAGCAGGGTCCTGTCTGAAGTCAGGCCAAGGCTCCTGCTTGCAACACAAATGCCACCATGGCCTAGGAAAGGCAGCTGGCAGGACGTCAGTGAGCTAACATAATCTGCCTAATGTATCAGGGCAGGTGAAAGGTCGCACCGACTGCTGGTGCCGATGGCTTCATTCCATTAGGTGAATGAAATTTCATCTGTCTCCTGGCTGAGATGCACAGTTAAGTGTGGCAGAGAGTGCAAACTGCTTTCCTCACAATCATTCTCTCCTTCCTTACTAGCGGAACTCTCATTTGATTATTAGCAGCAACGTACCCAGCTAAAAGACTACATTTCCCGGACTTCCTATCACCCGAGGGTAGGTATTAAATGACCGGGTAGAGCTTCCAGGAAAGACACTTGAAAGGGTCTACGTCAACTGGAAGCATATTCTTTTCCACTCCTTCCTCCTTCCTGCCTGGAACGCAGATTGGATTACACGTAGGTGAAATTGAGGCTACCTGTTAAGGCTGTGAAGGACAGAGAAGGGAACGTGGGCTCCTGGTGGCAGGAAGCCCCCATACGAACCCCGGATGGCCCAACTCCACACAGCCACACACCAGCACAGACAAAGTCACACACCAGCTGGTGTGTGACTGACACACACCAGCACAGACAAAGCCCGCTGCTCAAACTTCCTGAACCACCTCTCACCACTTCCAAGGCAATTTAATAATTTCCCATTAAATGCCTCTGTAGAGATGATTAGCTTACTTATCTAAAATAACTAAAGGCAGCAAGGCATTTGTTTAAAAGTAAAAGGTAGCCTAAAACGCATTTTTAACCTGTTCACAAGGGGAAAGTTCTCAAAATGGTTAGTCTTGAGTGATGACAAAGCACGTTTCCTTTCAGGAACGCAGTAGCTTTGTAAGAAAACGACACCCAAGTCCTCAATTTGAATGGTAACACTTACAAGATGGCTGAACGCAGGCTTCAAATACAGGAAAAAGACCAAAATTGGGAAAACATCACAGAACCCACAGAGTGTGGGAGACCAGTACACATCAAGAAAGTATGGCAAAATCAGAAATCCCCCCTCCAAAGAAATGTAGACCATAGAAAGGAGTGGGACCATATTGTGAAAGACTGGAGCAAAGACTTCCACCACCTGAGAGATAAGAACACCTTCCTGTTTCCCTAAATTAGAAAAGCGTTCAGAGCACTAGCCGAGGGACAAAAACGTTACCTTGCCGTATTATTTTCCATCACGTTCTATTCTCACACTCCATTGGTCTTCGCAGGGCAGAGACCAAGCCCCTGTCGTTCATGACTCTGTCCCCAAGTACAGGTTGACTCTGGGTGTGTTCCATCGAGGAAGACCACACTCCGGTCCTTGAAATGTGTTAATAAAGTGGCACCAGTTGTATTTCTCTGGTACAACCATTGAACTGTTTTCTGATTGAATGTTCAATTAGGTCATGGAGTCCACTGAATTTTAACACCAGAATATTGACATTGGAATGCTTCAAAACCTCACAATGAAACATTTTCAGTGGTTTATTTTCCTCTAAACAAGAAAAGGTACTTCAGCAAACAAAGACAAGTTCAATTCAACAATTCTTAATATAAATGTATCCTTCCTATTTCACTCTTCAGTATGAAAAGACACACCATGTAGACCAAGGTTATTTGTTCATAGTAAGAGAAAAAAGGCCCTCTTCCTGTGCCAAGGTTGAGCTGTAACTGCCAATTAGAGACCAAGGACATGGAGTACTCTTCTGGGTCTCTTGATGCCTCTCGACCACGGCGTACTGTGGTAGATTGTAATAATTAGTGCCATAAGCACAAGCACCAAAATGAGGGGGTGGCACTAGGTGGTCTCTAAGGTCCCTTCCCACATTAGAATTCTAGAAGTTGGTGAGCCTGAACCCGATAATAGGTTTCAGAATGTAACACATATATGCCCGGGGACAATTTGCACATTTGAAAGATGGGTCCATTTTATTAACTTGACTCGGAAATATAAACTTAAATGAAAAGTAAGTGCTGGTGAAACACTAATAATAATAGGTGATTCTACAGCATTTTACCTTCGACAAAGAGCTAGCTTATACACATCATTACATTTCATTCTCAATAGCATCGTGAAGAAGTTCGTGAGCCAGGATTTACTCACACCTTTGGCAAACTTGTAGAAAATTTAGTAGTGTAAGTTCTCGTTGGTGTTCTTACTCTATCTGGGATGCTAAGGAGTCTCTGTTAGGGAGCAGAGAACAGGGACCTAAGTTCATATGAGTTTGGAAGCCCCCTGAGGGCAAGGGCCATCTCCACCTTCTTCACCCTTGTATCCTTAATATCTGACCCAATGTTTTACCAAAGTTATGCTCCAGAATGAAATATATATAGCTACTTATATGTCAGGCAGTGGCAAGCACCAAGAAGAAAAATAAAAAAAGAAATCAAGAGAGAAGAAGAGGCAGAATATTTTAGATAGAGAAGAAAGTCTGGAGGAGGTGCCATCTGGTAGAGCTGAGCAAGAAGCGATATTCGGGGAAGAGTTTTCCAGACCCAGGGCAGCAATGCCTCAAAGGCCCTGAGGTCAGAGCGTGCTCAGCCTGTTTGAAGGACGGCAAGGACTCCTGGGGCTGGAGTGGGACGAAAGAGGCAAGGAGCCTTACTAGATGAAAACACAGAGTCAGTGGTTGGAAGGGCAGGTATCTCATGTAGGGCATTGATTAGGCAGCACAAAATGTCATTAAATCCACTTTCATTTATAAGTGTGGCAATAAAATAATGAAGCAAGCAAGAAAATCAGGTATTTTCCCACTTGCTTAGCTTCAGAATTCTACTCCGAAGAATAAACCTCTTTATATTCTTTTTTTTCCTTGCTATAAAAACCTTTAACCCATTTTAGAGCTTTCTAAGAAAATTTATTTTCTACACAAATCCCTACTACCTACTCTAAGAGTGAAGTATTCAAAAATCTCACCTCCTTTCAAGTTTCTATTTTCTTCTTTTTTTCTCACCAATGGCTCTGAACTTCCTTTTGAAGGGAGGGTTTGAAGACCACTGAAAGTGAATCAGCCTTCTCCAAAAGAAATTTCCCCGAATGTCATTTCTGAAAAAGACATGACATATCCTCTTCACAGATAAATTTCTGAAACGTTATACATTCCATTCTTTCCCAAAATTTCACACTGCCTATGGACAATGTACAAGCTCTGAGAAGTCTTTCAGCCTATGAGACACAAACTCAGAATCCCCTAAACGTATTTTACCCTGAAGCTTTTCATTTTTTTCATGAAAATCCATTAATAATATATACTCCAGCTATCTCCGGGCCAGAGTTACTACTGCCTCTAACCTATTTTCGGTGCACTCCCTCGGTGTCGCACCTTCATCTGTCCATCCATCTAACTATCTCTTTATTGGTTCATTTTTATAGTTGGACTAGACACTGGGAACAAAATGATAAATGAATGTTTAGTCCTCAGTCCAAGGTCCTGCAGTCTAATGGGGGAGAGAGTCACATAAAGAAATAACTCAAGTTCAGTGTGATGAATGCAATGACAGGTATATGCATGGACTATTACAGAATCTCAGAGAAGAGGGTACTAACAATGCAGACTAGTATCTAAATGGCCAGACACCCCATACTTTCAAGTCATATAACCATGAAAGATTAAAAATATGTTCCAAAACAACAACAACAACAACAGTGTTTTCTCTGGAATTATATTAAACGTTCCCTTCATTTAGAAAACTTCTAACCCTAGAAGAATTGAGTGTTAGTACTTTTAAGGATGTTACTTCTCATTAGTAATTCTACTCAAATTCAAAAGGGAAAAGTATGGTGCCAGTGTACCCTTCTAGAAATTCCAAGATGAGATTCGGATGCAGATTAGAAACAGGAATTTCAGTCGTCACTGCCATGAGGAGCAACACAGCTGGCTCAGACTGCCACCCAGGAGGACACGCTAGGCTTCCCAGGGGACTGGTTGTACTTCGTGCTAATTCTAAGGAGGTGGCTTATTTCAGCGTAGACCGTCGACTGTGTCAGAGAACCCTCTCAACCGTTTGCTTTGATTATTAAGTGCTTAAATATCCACCTTGTTGACATATGTTTTAGCTGATAAATGCAAGTCTTTCTTTGAATTTTGATTTTGACATCAGAAGTAACTGTGGGGAAAAATGAAAATAAAAATGTGATGAATATTAAGTGGAATTTTGCTAAGAAGCCAGATTGCCTTTCTAACAGAAACTCAGCACATTTTTAGTCGTTGTGAGATGCGTGAATTGCGTCTCAGCTTATAAAAGCATAGACTTACTACATTCTGCTAGCATTTGTTTTCCCTCAAAGTATCTTGGAAGAGAGGATTGTAACATAAATGCAATCTCTTTCCTCATCAAATAAAAGGAAGTAAAGGGACTATTCTAGAGACAGCTATTGGGTCATCGCTATTTCTCAAAATAGTCAGTGTCCCAAACTTTTTTGCCTAAACCTCAGTGTACACAGAGAAAGGTGAGGGCATAGGCATTATGCATTGTCTTCCAACAGAGAACATTTATCCTACGTGATTCACCGGAGCTTGAGTATGTACATGAAAGCATTTACAGAACACTTGAAAATACTAATATTTCAGGCCAAAATCTATTAAGATAACCTACCTTCATTTTTGTTGAACTGTTCATGGTTTAAGACACAACTACAGAAGAGATTTTAGCACCCATATTTGAACAATTAAATTAAAGAAATTAGAGTAATACTTAATAATTGAGTAAAAATTATTTTAGAATGTTGGTGTGCCATAACCAAAACAATTTATTCAATTATCCAATTCACTTTGTAGTAGATTCATAGATGACTGGAAGTAGATAACTTGAAAAGTAAACTTTTATAATCAGTGAAGAAATAAAAAGCTTAACTTAAGAAAAAATATCCCAGCCTTCAAAGCAGAACTTCTCATCCTTCATGCAGTTGACATTTTGAGCGAGAAAATTACTTGTTTTGGTTTGTTTGTGGGGGATGCCCTGTGCATTGTAGAATATTTAGCAGCATCCCTGGCCTCTACCTATAGGTGCCAATAGCAAGCCAGCCCCTCTTCCTGTAGCTGTAGCAACCAAAGCATCTCCAGATGTTGTCAAATGTCCCCTGGGCATCTCCTGGGCAGGAGACCACACTTGGTTGACAACCACTGCTTTAAAATATGGGTTAACTGTGTGAATCCATGATGACAGAAAGGAGGAGCATGCAGGAAACTGTTGGTAATATTCCTCCATATGAGGAACAAGGAAAAAACAGAACCTTTCTTTATGGTCTAGAGGCTGTGTGCTGAGGGCCTCCAGTGGGTGCCATTCACAGAGCTCAGAGGGGAGCGGACCTCCTGGGGCTGGGCAAAGCTCTGTCTCTGGAACCAGAATCCTTCTTCAAGACTGGAGCTGTGACCGTGGTGAAGTGGAAAATAGAAACACTTTCCCTTGGAAGGCCAAGGATAACCATGCAAAGTTGCAGCAGTATGCATCACCTTCTGAGCTCATTTAGACAAGTGGTTGGTTGCGCACGCCCATGGCTATTTTTAGAAACACCGGGGTACGTGCAAAAGCAACACTCTATCAAAGACAGATAACTGAGTCTCTGAGAGCGTCACGGGTCGGGGCCCACTTCACATACCCTCATGAAGACTCTCATCTTCGCTGGCCAGGACTTCACCAGCCTCTTGACTGATGGCATTTGTCCAACCTTCCTCCACACATCTGTCAGAATGTTCTTTCTAAAACACAGCTCCAAAATGATCTCTGCCCTGGTTGAAATGCTTTGATGTTGCCTTTGAGATAAAGTCCGAGCTTCTTAGGGGACTGTATGCTGACTTCATCTTCTCACACCCTCTTTCACACACACCAAGCTCCAAATTCAAATGTGAATATGTCCTTTCTAGTCTCTCTAGTCTTGCTCACGCAGCGCCTCCCTGTCATTGTCACATCAACATATGCATCCACCCTGTATTTTTCTATGAAAAAGTCAACAAAAAACCTTTTTGTGTGTTTTCCCCCTTCTCCTCCCCCTTCTTCTCCCTCTCCCTCCTTCTCCTCTCTCTGTCTCTCTCCTTTCTCTCTTTCCACATAGGCGTTTCCTTGTGTCACTACAACTCTGATTTAACAATTTTATACCCTACCATCTCTCCTCTGCTATTTTCCACAACGCCCCTCCCTCTCCCCTACACTTTGTTCTCCTTCCATATCTCCGAGTGTTCCTTCTTCAGGTGGTTACTCTTCTTTTGTAAATGCAGGTACTCGCAGTGTTCCAGTATGTACACACTCTTCTCACTCTCCAGGTGTTCCCTGGGTGACCGCTTTTATGGAGCGACCCGATGCTTTGGTGCTGTGACCACCACATTGGTACCCCTGGCCTCAGGCCTTCTCCTGAGCACCAGACCCCTATCACCCAATGTCTACAAGGCAGTTTTCCTAAATATCTCACTCATAAATCTAATTGAATATGCCCTCAGCCTAGCCCTTCTTTTCCCACAGACTTCATCTTTCTGTTCTGTTCTCTTTCTCATCAAAACACCAACCATCCTCATCAGAAACCTGGGATTTCACCCAGAATGCTTTCTCCTCATCCATGTTTAATTGGTAGCCAAATCCAGTTGACCTATCTACTCACACTTTGTAAAGTATAGGATTGTCTAACAGTATGCTGTGTGCCTGACACTAATGCAAACTATTGAATAGTATTGAACATAAATTGGAAAAAAATATATGTCAAAAAAGATCTCTCATAGTTTTCTTTGTTGTCACTGACTTTGTTTGGCCTCTGTAGAGGGCCATGCTGGGATCTTTCAAGTCTTTACCTTCCGTACTCTGTGCTCTCAGCTTGTTCAACCCAATCTATTCTTCACCTTTCTGTTGACATAGCAATTCCAGCCACGTCCCCCCACTGTCTAAAGTCTTTTGAGGGATCTTTATTAATTGCCCAGAAGGCATAGCTCAAACTTTTTGCCGTGGTTGACCAGGAAAATGAGAACATCGTTATACATGAACTATAATCTCTACCATAACAGCTCTTATTAAATGGATATATGTAGGATGGGGCAAAGGCCAAATAAATTCAGAGCAAACAACACCCATGTATCACGTATCGCCACTAACTTCGTTTTCAGCTTCATCCATTGCCATAGAGCCTCTTTTTTGGTGCACCTTACAGTCTAGCTCTGTGAACTCTTTGCAGATTCTCAAATGTGCCTCACTACCTTATGCTCTTGTGGCTTTTCCATCCCCGTGATGTCGCCTCCTCCTCCCTCCTCCCAACACTTTTGCCTTTCTTGGGAGACCCACACTTTAATGCTCTGCTCAAATATGACGTCTTTCGTGAAGACTTGCCTAACTTGTTTCACCAAATGGGCTAGATTTTCCTCTCTTCCTTTTCTGTTTACACTGTACTCTCCAAAGATGACACGATTGTACCTACAATTCTTATTTCAATTACACTCCTTTACTTACTTCCTCATTTGCTACTTTGTTTGGGTAATTCAGTTTCAGGAAAAAGTATGTATTACTGATTTCTAATAGCTACTGTAGCACCCACAAAACAGAGACATTTAAAACTATTTTTTTTAATTATGAAAAACCAGTTGATTTGATGAATTATAGGAATGTACCAAACATTTTAAAGTTTATTACAACTCTTCATTTGCTGGTTCTAAAACAAATTTCAAAGCTTATTTCTTAATATCTGTAGATATGATACAAAGTTCATGGTGCATTATTTTGACAACTGTAACAGCATAAACAATACAACATCATAAAAATAAAAAAAATGAACTAAATGAAAAATGTGTAACTCCAGTTTGATATGGACATCATCTTAATACCAAGTTCTGACAGGGTTGCAATATATAATGAATGTGGCATCACTGAAAGACAAAGAGGAAATATGTAGACAATAAAGCAAGTCTACAAAGAAAACCCCAAGGGGATGGATTTTCCACCACTTCAAACTGTTTACTAAGGGTGGGGTAACCATGGTTGTTTTTACTTTCCCATCACACCATAATTCTAGTCAAAGGAGTAGAAAACCTGCACATCTTACCCAGACTTGTTCTCTAAAATAACTGAAATAAGCAGAAATAAGTCAAACTAACACTTTTCCTTAAGTTGTACCCTTTGAGTCTTTTAAAAGAACAGAATCATACAATTAACAAAAATCGAGGCTAATAGCTGAGACAAGGACAGTGTCACTTAACATTTATAAATTAAAGCTTCCATTCATGTTTCTGTTGTAAGGACCACCACAAAGTTTGCTTCCAGAAAGTGTTATGCCTTCACAATAGGTCTGAAAGTAACAGACACTATAATTAAGATAGACAGAAGACTTGACTTTAAGAAAATCAATGTTTAGAGTTGATGATACATATTTTATCACGCCCCCAAAATTCCATGCCTCAGAGTGGGTGATTGGCATCACAAGAGCCAACCACTTGGATGACTCAATTCGTTATTATATAACTCAATAATTACCTATCATGTAGACATGACAATCAGTTAGATGTAAAAGAACATTCTCTGATAGATGACTAACCAGTGAAAATGACTGATGAGGAGAATTTTAGAATTTTCATCTTGGGAGAAATCTTGAAACCATCGTGTGGTGGTGCCCTCGATGACTTCTGCTCTGGCTGAGGGGAGAGAATGTCTTGAGGGTTTCCATCACGCCCGAGTCAAAGTTTTCAGCCATGGACAGGGGGCTGTACTGGCAGAATTTGCATAGCAGCGTGGTGACTGAGACAGACATGGTCTCCACACAGAAGGTGGGGAAAAGAGAGAGAAACTGAAGGACATGCTCCAACTTTATTTGGGGCCAAATGCTGCAAGACTTTGGCAGAGGCATGCCAGCTTCGCTCGGCATTTTGAGAACACGGGCAGCAAGGTCTCCCACCCCTTCTGTACCACCATCTGCCTTAGCCGTGCTACGGGAGCCGTATGTGACAGTAATCTCTGAAAAGCTGCCCTGTTTTGACTTTTGATATCTGCTATGTAGTAGTATGGGGAAAATATTGCCCAAAATGTAACTGTTTGTATATTACCTTTTTAAAGAACCAGCAGGGGAATGAATTATAATGGAAGTGTCATTAATATCAATTGCAAGATTTAAAACAAAACACCGTAATAATCCATCCATGAACTGGAAATCATCGAAATATGTGGCGTTAAGCAGGGGTGAGCAGTATATAAAGGATCAGCAATATTTATGTATTGGTTAGTGGAAATAAGGTGTCTTAACTAATAGTTGCTGATTGCTCTCCTCAAATATAGGCCCTGACCAGAAGCTGACAGATGATTGCTCTTTAACCACAGATTCAAATAAAAGTTTTCACGGAATTCACTTGGCCTTTCAGGTGTTAGCTGCTATTGTGAGTTTTCATGTCTATGTTATATCATTGCACCGCACTTGATTTAACCCTCAGGCCCTTTAACATGACCACTGTGTCTGTGGTTACACAGAAAAAAAAATATGGCTCATATTAGTGCTCAGGGCCAGGAAATCCTGACTCCGGGGTTTGGAATAATAAGAACACTGCCATTACAAGGTTAGCATTTATAAGTGCTGAATATTCTAACCAAATGTTTGTAGCCTTCACATTCTGGCTGTCAGAGGAATGCACCTGCATTTCATTACCCGACCCCCAGAAACTCCGCAGAAAGACTTGAAAATCAGGCGCATGAAGAAGAGAGTCTTTTTGGTCTTTGGTACAGAAATCTCAATGTCTTTGATGGGAGGTGGTACAAATAATAAGGAAGTCCAGCTGAGTCTTACAAAGCTTCGGCGGTGACTGCCTCTGGACGCACATATTAAATACTGATAAATTCAGATGGGAAGACCCAGCCCCATAAGAAATAGTGACAGGCACAGGTCTTCCTACTAGTATGTGAAGTTCCTCAGCAGTGTAAACTCTTAGGTTCAGACAAGAAAAAAAAAATCCCACCTTGTTCTTTTTGGAAAAGTCATATGGCCAAAACAGCACATTTTGTTTAGAGTTTTGATTTAATTAAATGTGGTTACAAATTCTATCCTTTCCACTTAAAAGTTATATATTCTCCATTTCTCTGAATCTTTGAACCCTGATTTCAAATGGAAATGCTTATATGCTTCACATTGTACTATAGAAATTAGTGTGATGACATAAATGAAAGGCATTTAATATGGGCCCTCAAATATCTGTCTATCTATCTATCTATCTTAGAATAAATGCTAGTTTTCATCATTCTCCAGTTTACAGCTAGTAGAAGTCCAGACACCAGCAATCTTAATAATGATCAAGAAGAAAATACCTTATCCTACCATGTCAGTAAACAAACTGAATTCCCCCAGCAAGATACCTAGTCATATGTTGGGTAAATATTAGAATCAGTGTGCACCCAATTGGAACATGGTCCTTTCTGGCAGTAGACACATATAGGACATTCAATCCATAAAGCAGAAGAGTTCAGGTCAACTGGTGAAGCCTACACCACTGTCAACACTCTCCATGCCCTTCTCCCATGTAATGAGCAGCTATACCCAAAGTCTATATCAAAAGTATTCTTTGGTGTTATCCCAATGTTTATTTCCTGGCGAAGGTGGGGAGAGAGTAGAGGCGGAGACACAGGAGAGGGAGAGAGGGCACTAAAAGAGCTTATGTCAGTCACAAACACTCCTTACAAAAATTAGGCATAAGACGATCTTTTGAACGACTTCATTTAAACACCATTCGAAACGTTGGCAGAGACAGGAACAACAGCTCCGACCGTAGCTCCCCTCCTGGAGGCCAGATCCCTTTCCCAGACACTGAACCACTAATGGGAAATTAAAGGCAATAAAACAACAGCTGGAATGCCATAACTGACAAGGTTTATATTGTACTCGGAGCAATTCACACTTAAAGAATTTCCTTTCCAATCACAGGCGTGCTTCTTTCTCTTCAGTGCTCAGGTTGATAGCCCCTCTCTTGGTGGAGTGGCTTTCTCTTTGTATAATGGAACAAAGCTGATCTCATCATAGTTCTGCCCCAGAAAATTTGAAGAGCTCTGCCCTCTCCTTTACCCTTGGCTGGCAGGTTCGACTAGAGGAAGGGAAGGAGCACCTGTGTGTCTACTGTACGAACGCTGTGTATTTGATGCTCCCAGCTACTGCTATTTTTTCTATTTTTCCCAATGTCATGGGCGTTATTTTTCCAATTTCATGAGTAACTGAAGTTCAGAGTAGTCTCAGGGATAACCACTTCTGTCTTTTCACAAAAGTGCTGATGTAAAGTCAGATTCTGGAGCAGCAAAATAAGAGTGAGTTACTAGAATCCACTGCGGAGAAATCAATCAATTTATATCAAATGGCAGTAACAATCACAACAGTAATAGCTAAGATTTACTGGAAACACTTCATGTACCCACTACCGTACTAAGTGAGTTACCTGAATTAATTCATTTGATTTTTTTTTATGTACTTAGGTCCTTTTTACTATTATAATCCTTGTTTTACAAAGAAAGCAACTGGGACTTACAGAGTTAGATCATTCATTTTGGGCTTTGGGCAGTAAGTGAAAAAGCCGGGATTTAAGTCTAGGCAGTCTGAACCCCAGAATCGGTGTGAGACCTCTAAGTGACTTTTCAAATATAAATAAATTCATATATGGGAGTGTAGAGAGAGAGCCACGGTCATTCTTGTCTGTCACTCTCACTGATATTGGAATATGCTTTTTTGACCGAGAGAAAAAAAATGGTCCAGTTATAGCCACCTTGTTGGAAAAACTGGTGGAAATATGTTGCACTATTGAATGTCATCTGTGAAATGTGTCACATCTGAAAAAATGGTAAGCTCTCTGCCTAATGGGAAACACGGGTGGTAAACAGATGGTCACAACACCATCTGTCTGGTAAGCACTGTGATAGGAGCATGTGCACAGGATCATGAGACAGCCAAGACAAGGCCGTCCACAGGAAAGTTTTCTTAAAGGAGGAAACACTTGGGTTGCATCTTAGAAGAAGGGTTCACCAGGCATCGAGTGGGTGGAAATGCAGCAACACAGAGGGCGAGAAATACAAGACAGGAGCATGCTGGGCAGTCGGCGTGGGGAACAGCATGGTAACGTGTGTAGTCAGGTAGGC
>PVKM010037759.1:0-14331 GCA_004027735.1 Carollia perspicillata | reverse complement strand
TTAAAACCACAATGAGATACAAGTTCACACTGGTCAGAATGGCCATCATAAACAAATCAACAAACAAGTGTTGGAGAGGATGTAGAGAAAAGGGAACACTGGTGCACTGTTGGTGGAAATGCAGACTGTTGCAGCCACTGTGGAAAACAGTTTGGGATTTCCTCAGAAAACTAAAAGTGGAACTGCCTTTTGATCTTGTTATTCCACTGCTGGGATTATACCCTAAGAGCCCTGAAACGCCAATCCAAAAGAACCTATGCACCCCAATGTTCACAGCAGCACAATTTACAATAGCCAAATACTGGAAGCAACCTTAGTGCCCATCAGTAAATGAGTGGATCAAAAAACTATGGTACACTTACACAGTGGAATACTGCACAGCAGAGAGAAAGAAGGAGCTCCTACCCTTTGGGACAGCATGGAGGAACTGGAGAGCATTATGCTAAGTGAAATAAGCCAGGTGGTGAGGGACAAATACCATATGATCTCACCTTTAACTGGAACCTAATCAACAAAAGAAAAAAGCAAGCAAAATATAACCAGACACATAGAAATTAAGAACAATTTGACAGCAAGCAGAGGGGAGGTGGGAGGGGATAATGAAGGGAAGGGTTTTCAGGAACTTCTAAGAGGGACACATGGACAAAACCAAGGGGAAGGATGGAAGCAAGGAGGGGAAGTGGATTTGGCTGAGGTTGGGGTGGGAGGGGTTGGGAGAAAATGCAGACAACTGTAATTGAACAACAATAAAATAATTTGAAAAAAATGTGTTCGTATGCTCTCACCTATAAGTGGAACCTAATCAACAAAATAAACAAGCAAGAAAAATATAACCAGACTCATTGGAATAAAGAACAAACTGACAGTGGCCATGGGGGTGCAAGGGAATAATGGGCAAAAGAAGGGAAAGGGTCATCAAGAAACATGCATAAAGGACCCATGGACAAAGACAACAGAGGGGTAGGATTGAGTGTGCGAGGTGGCGGTGAGTGGGGCGGGGGAAAGTGATGGCAGGAAAATGGAGACAACTGTACTTGAATAACAATAAAAAAGAGTAAAAAAAAGAAAAAAATGTTCAAAATAGACTGACTAACAAAACAGAAACAGAGGCATGAATACATGGAACAGACTGACAGTTGTCAGAGGCAAGGATCAGGGAGAAGGGACTGGATGAAAGAAGAAGGGATTAGCCAAAGAGCATATGTGCATGACAAATGGACATGAACAACAGTGTGCTGATACCCAGAGGGAAAGGGCGGTGGAGCTGAGTGAAGATGGGCAAAGGAGGGGGTAGATGGCAAAGGAAAGACACTTTGCCTGGGGGGATGGGCACATGATTTTTTTAGTGTGCAGCTAAAGTTTCATTGAGTTGTACACTTGAAACCTGTATGGTTTTGTGAAGCAATGTTACAGCAAAAAACTTAATTTTAAAAAAAGAGAATGTTCAATCAGGTTCATTTCTTCCCATCAGGACTCAAAGTGTTGCCTCATCAAGCTGCTCTCCACCAATGACAGAGCAGCACCATTCACTGGCACAATTATGTCACAAATCTTCTCAGAGACGCTCCAGTGTCGCAACCTTATTCTGTCCTCATCTTAACCATTGTTCACTCATCATCATTTTCCCACAACTCACACTCCTAGAGATAAGCTTATACAAACAAGGATATTGTAGTGCTCTCTGCCATACCCAGTGAACACCACAGTGTTTATGGGTGGAATAAATGAGGGAATGAGCAACTCTTTAAAGTACACAGAACTCTACAAAGGAAGTGAAAAAACATTTTTTTCAGAAAAGACATACAAATGGCCAACAAGTTTATGAAAAGTAAGCTAACATCAATAATTGTCAAGGAAGTGCAAACCAAAACTACAGTGAGATTTTACCTCACATCTCTTGAGATGGCTATTATAAAAAGACACAAAAGATAACAAGCGTGGGTGAGAAAAGAAAACCCTTATACACTGTTGGTGAGAATGTAAATTGGTACAGCCACTGTGGAAAACAGTATGGAGGCTCCTGAAAAACTTTGAAGTACAACTGCGATATAATCTAGCAATTTCACTTCTGAATATATATTTTAAAAAATGCAATTAGGATCTCAAAGAGGTATCTGCACTTCCATGCTCTCTGCAGTATTATTTATATTAACCAGGGCTAGGAGGCAACTGTAAATGTATCAATGGATAAGTATAGAGAGAAAATGCAGTATATACATACAATGGTATATTATTCAGCATTAAAAAAGAAAAAATCCTGCCATTAACAACATGGATGAATTTAGTTACATTATGCTAAATGAAATAAACCAAATACAGAAAGATAAATACTACTTTGATACCACTTAAATAAGAAATCTGAAATAGTAAACTCACAGGAGCAGGGAGTTTTCAGAAGCAGAGAGAAAAAGAAATGGGGAGGTTTTAGTCAAAAAGTTCGAAGTTTCAGTTATGCAAGGTGAATAAGTCCTAGAGATCTCCTACATAGTGCCTATAATTATAATAGTTTTACTGTTATAGTTATTGAATGTCTAAAATTTGCTGACAGAATAAATAGATCTTCTGATAAATGTTCATGTCACAAAATAATAATAATAATAATAATAATATAATAAAGAAGGTGGGAAGAAGGTAATGGATATGTTTATGTAATAGATTGTGATGATAGTTTCAAATCTTAGCTCCAAACTCATCAGGTCATATACATTAAAATTTTAGGGAACTCATATTAACGTCCTTCCCATTGGAAAAGTCAGGAAAACAAAGCAGAGAGGATCACCAAATTGCCTAAAGCCTAGATCCAAACCGTCAGGCTCCTATTCTAGCTCCTTCCAGAGCCCTACACTCCCTTCTACTAATGGGACATTGAGCAATGTGCATGTGTCAGGATCTGTCCCCCTGCTGTGCTTCTGGATGGCATGGATGTGGGCTTCACTGTGGATGCTGCCTTTAGGCTGAAGATAGTGCCACAGCAACTTTGGAGAGCTTGTGCTACCCTGGTGATTACTTCCACCAAGAATGTGCTGGAAGCTTCGGGGAGACACAAGGCCTTGCCATAGAGAAGGCCAAAGGCTCAGGATGAAGCATGGAGAAACTGAATTTCCAAAGGCATAACAGGGGCCCTTCTATTACCCACCCACGCTCACCACGAGGTATTGCAATTGGCCCTGTCAGTTTGGTATTCGAAAGCAATGGGTCAGGCAATGGGGATGGATAAATCACAGCAATTTGAAATGTTGCTTTGTTCTATCTCATTTGAATTTCTTCCATGTTACAATAAAACTCTCCTTGTTCAAGCTAAAATGAATCCCTCTTCTATTGTTGGATGTAAGGTTTCTGGTGCACTAATATTTGGACCATTCCCAAAAACCTTCTCTCTCCACCCTTCTCAGCAGACCCCCACCTCCCTCTTGTCAATCACAAGAAAGACTTCTGAGTTGTTACCAGTGTGCAAAACATCTGCTTTTACTATTTGGCATAGTGTGGGGTTGGGGTGACAGGGGATTTGATTGGCCTCACAGGACTTATTATATTTGATACATTGTGTGTCAGACTTGGTTTGGGCCCCTCCCCTCACTTGTTCCCATGTTCTGTATTCAACCTTGTGACTGTTTTTTTTTTTTTTGGTCAGTTTCTTTTTCCAAGACTCAGGGTTCTAGGGTTAACTGTCCTTTTTCTACCAGTGCCTCCTGGTCCCACCTTCTCTCACTCTCTGCCTCAGTAAATATGAGAAGCTGCTGGCCTCTTTGTTCTTAGTCATCTTCTGGGGCTTCAGGAAGAGGTTGTGTATAAAAGCAATTCCTAATTTACAGACCATCTCCTCCTGCTCAGTCAGACCCAACATTCTTCATTGCTGCTTTCATATGTGTACTTGGCTGGCCCAGTGTCCATCCAGACAAAAGGGATGGCAGCACTGGGATCCAGCAAAGTCAGCTGCCCTGTAGCCTGGAATGCCCTCCTCCTTCCCCTCTGCCTTTCTGTGTCTTTCTGAATTTCCCTACCCAGCTCAATGCTCACCTCATTCAGAAGGCCTTTCCTGATCTCACCCTTGCCCACTGTTCCATCCATCACATTTAATCACTGTGCACATCACTCACTTGGCTCCTGCCTGGCTGCCTCTCACATTGCTGGCTGATCTTTTCCATGCTTCAGAGAAAAGGCTAGTCAGGGCTTACTTATACCTGGGGATCAATCTCCACTGTACCTTTTATTTGTTTGCTAGGGCTGCCATAACAAAGTACCACAGTCTGGGAGACTTAAACAACAGACATTTATTTCCTCATTCTGGAGGCTGGAAGTCTGAGAACAAGTTGTTGGTGGAGTCGGTTTCTTCTGAAGTCTCTGTCTTTGGATTGTAGATGGCTGTCTTCTGCCTTTGTCTTCAAACAGGCTTCCCTCTGTGTGTCTGTGTCCAAATTTCTTCTTTTTATAAGGACACAAGTCATGCTGACCTCATATTAACTTACTTCTGCTTTAACTTACTCTCTTGAAGACTCAATCTCCAAGTACAGTCACATTCTAAGGTTTTGGGGGTTAGGTCTTCAGCAAATGAGTTTTAGGGGACACAATTCAGCCTATAACATACCTTTATTGTGTTTTTAATACAGGAGTTTGTAACCAAAAGTTAATGCTATTTCATCTGTAAAATCGAGTTAATAATCAATCCTTCCTAAGATTATAAAGATTAAACAAAATCTTCTATGTGAAGACCTGGGCACCAAATAAGTTTTTAAAAGACCAATATCTTTACCACTGTACCCACCCAGCTTGACCGGCCTCCCTTCCCTTGGGAACAGGGACTTATGCTTTCTCATGTCAATCAATTAATAAACATTTTCCTGCAGTTTAATGCAGATAGGTCAAGGATCTTATTGACACTTGGGGGCCTCTCTCTGTTCTCGTTAACTGTCATCTCTCCAAATGAAATACAATAGACAAGACATCACACTGCAGTGAAGGTGCAAGGCAGAAGGGCTATGGCTGCCAGCTCAGGAATTGGCTTTTAGGCAAGTTACTAAAGCTCCCTGTGACTCCATTTCTCTTCCATGAAAGAAGGCTGAGTGAAGCACCCTAGTAGGATTGTTGCATGTTGTGTGTAGTGACCAGCACACAGTAAGCCCTTTGCAATGGTAGTTGCTACCATTTTTACTGTCAAGACATGTTTAACATTGCATACAAGCATCTGAGCATGCCAATTTGCCCTATTCAATATGCAAATATGTTTTAAAAGTTAACCAAATTATACAAGAAAGTTGGATAACGTTTTGTCTTATCGACAGGGTGCTTGGATCCAGGCTGCCTTTTTTTAAATTAGCAACTATCTGTCTGTCATCAAATAAAGCCCTAATATGCTGCCTCTTTCATGGCCAAATGTAGCAAAATCCCCAAATGTAGCCCAATTGCCCTACTGCCAATCTTTCTTTTAGGTTGAGGTCACTAAAGCCTTGATGAAATTTCACTAGCTGGCCTCAGACAGTAGGAAATCTGTCAGCCATCCTGCTAGCCCTTGCTGAGAGCAGAGTCTGAGCAATAGCATTCAGAATAGGCAGGTTTCCTGTTGCAGGGGTGGGGAGGTGGGACTGCACCTGCAAGTTAGGGAGTCCCCAACACCACCCTCAGTTTTCCCATCAATTGCAAGTTCTGGGTTCTCCAAGATTACCCTTGATTTCAGTAATTTACTAGAAGGACTCCCAGAACTCACTGAAAGTTGTGATACTGATTAGGTTCCACTTATAGGTGAGATCATATGGTATTTGTCTTTCACCTCTGAGTCACAGGGAGGGAAATGGAGACAACTGTACTTGAACCACAATAAACAAAATTTTTTTTAAAAAGCTGTTATGCTCACAGTTATGGTTTATTACAGTGAAGGAATACAGATTAGAATCAGTCATGGGAAGAGTGCATGGCCAGAGTTCAAGAGAGTTCTACATATCAAGTTTTCAGTTATCCTCCCCAATGTACCCACGGACATTCATAACTTCTCCTGATGATGGTGTATGACAATATACACTGGGTATTGCCAACCAGGGAAGCTCATCTGAACCTCAGTGTTCAGAGTTTGTGTTGGGCTTGATCAAGCAGATATGGCTGACAATGAGAACAAATGCATACTGACTTTAGTCTCCAGCTGCTTCACAGGTCAAGCTGATACCACATAACCCAAAGCCTGTATCATAAATCACACTATTTGAAGACATGCCAAGGGCTTACAGATCACCTCCTAGAAGCTGAGGATAAAAGACAGATTTCTTTCAAGTACTACCTCTCTCGGCTTTTGACCAAGGCTCTCTTACAGCAATATGATAGTATTTGTCTAAGCATCTACATTTAGCATGGCATTACTGTCACAGATATAGCAATAATATCAGTATGAATATGTCTAACATTTGGAGGAGCAATGTGATGTAAAGATATACCTAAAACAAAAAACTAATCCACTCTATGAAGCCATTGTAATTTTTTAATATTTTTGTGCTAATTTGATTACTTGTTCTACCACCATTTGTATTTTATAATAAACGTGTGCAGAATTATTTGGCATATAAACTAGCTGATGATTAGCTAAGTCCAGCTCTTCCTCAAGCCAGTCATTTTTCTATCAGTATTACATCCGAGGAAGATTTAACTCAGCCTGTCAGTACATTTGATTATTAATCAGTATCAGTATTATAATAAGATTTGTTCACATAATGTAGTTGAATCTTACCAATAATGACAGTGTTAATGCAATATCATAGTATAGTAATAAATGTAAGAGGAAAAATCAGTCAAAAGAGATTGGTAGATTATTAGAATTTTACTCATTCATTAACAGTTGGTGCATCAGTTCATCATCATTTCATATGATCGAAATGTCTTCCAGTGCAAACCACTCATATTTATAGATTTCCATTAAATTCCAAAATTAGGAGGGGTCTTGGCATGATATCCCTTAACCCTTTCAGGCATCTGAAGTGAGCTAAAAGAAAATATTATCTCTTCTTCTTTGTTTCTGTTGAAGCACTATTTTAATATTGGAGTCACCTTATTGAGTAATCCATATTTGTCCATTCATTTACCCTCAGCCACTTTCCCTCCTCTCCATTACTATTGATTTTTACCCAACCTTTTCCACCTTTGGGAGGGTTTGGCTGCTGTGCTGGTCTAGACCACCAGCTGCAATACCAGCCTAGCAAGCGATTGCCCCTCAGTCCACTTTCCCTAATAGTGTTGAGGTACATAGACACAACTAGTGGACTATCTCAACCACTAAGTAATAGAGTTTCATTCATTTGACAGGTCCTTTGACAAGCCAGTTTTGCCAGATGGAGTGAATTGCAACCACCCCATCAAGCCATTAAGGATTCTGCTATAAAGGTTTAGTTAAACTTACAGTTTATTGTTTAAGGATAATCTCTGTCTCTGGCACGTACAGTTGCAGCTCTCATTCTGGCACCACTGAATCAAGTAGAAGAAAAGAAAGTAAAAATGATATGGAGAAAACAAAGTTGCTGTTGGGAAGAATTGTTTAATTTTACTGGCATTCTCCCCTCCAGCACTTCTTCCTAGATGGAAACCCAAGAAATGGTCTCGATCACTTAGAGGCCTGGTACAGGGTGAGTACAAAATGACCAGTCTCTTCTCTTGCCCTCACATCACTGAGAACATAGCTTGTGAGAGAAAATATATGCTGTTTGTCATGCATATATTTCTTACTGATAAGATGCTGGACTCACTCACTGAGATACTTAGAGAGAAAATGGGGTCTGAGTAGGGGAGAGTGGATCAGCCTCCCTTGCTCTAAATATTGAGGAGTCTGGAAAGAGTTCCTGGGAGGAGAGGCTTAAAGATAGTGTGGTAGACAAAGTGATGCACCCCAAATAAGTCCATATCCTAATCCTTGTGAATTTGTTATCTTACATGATATAAATGACTTTGCAGATATAATTTAATTAAGAGTCTTGAGATGGAGAAATTATCCTGGATTATCCCAGTGAGTCCAGTGTAATCACAGTGGTCCTTTGAAAGGAAATAGAGAGGCAGAAAAGTCCATCTGACAAGGAGATGTGATGAGCGAAGCAGAAGTCGAGATAGAGAATTTGAAATTGCTAGGCTGCTATCTTTGAAGATGGAGGGAGGGGCTGTGAGCCAAGGAATGCAGGTGGTTTCTAGAAGCTAGAAAAGGCAAAAGAAGGAATACATCCCTATAACATCTTGGTTTTAAGACTTCTAGCCCCAGAACTAAAAGAGAATAAATTTGTCTTATTTAAGCCACCCAGTTTGCCATAATTTATTACAGCAGCAATGGGAAGCGAATAGCACCAGCTGTGGAAATGTAGGAAGTAAAGAGCCTACACATGACTGTTTTCTTCTGCATCCGACAGGGTCTATAAACAGACTAAAAAGAAAATGCAGGGGTTCTTAATATAGAATCCATAGTCCACATATAATATTTGGTAAATCCTCATACTCCATGAAATTATAAAATTTCCTATGTCAGCAATTTTATTGAAAGAGATGGTCTAGGAATCTGTGGCCCTGAATGGTAAAGAGTTGCTACCTTAAGAGAAAAGAAAATCCAAGATTTTCTTTTGAAGAGCTCCAAAGTTGTTAGAGAGAAATGGTGTCAGGAATCAAATGGAGAAAATATTGGACTGTTACACCCCAAGATCAATATAGAGAGGAGACACTGGATAGGCCTCAGGCTGGGTTTGGTGTGGGAGTGGTCTTTTCCTCATAGCAGGTGGGGATACGGATATGATGCTAGTTTATCAGAACTGCATAAAGAAGAGAACAGAAATTTAGGTTTAGACATCATGAAAAGCAAAAATTGAACACATCCCATTTTATGCAAAATAATAGACACTCCAGTAATTCTAGGAAACATAAAGAAGTAGCTACCATCTTGGGTTGCCTTTTATTCTTGTCCTAAGGTAAGTTTCTTACATGGATCCAGGAAGCCTGGACATTTGTGCCAAGGGATCACTCCAAAAACAACCTGCCAGCCATGGTTGCCCAGTCCCATCAGGACCATGCCTTATGGGATGTCAGTCAGCTCAAGAGTTAGTGTGGGGTGAATGACCATCCCAGGAAAAAGAGGCTCCCAAAAGTTTTGATGTCAAATAAGAGAAGGTCCTCTCATTTGCCTGCTGACTGCAAAATTATCTTTTTATGACCTAAGTATAAATAAATAAAAACTACAAGTTCCAATTTAATCCAAATGAACAGAATATTGCAAATTAAAGGAACGCATGTCTGAAGATAGGGTGTTCCAAAATGTGGCACTTGAAAAATCTCAAGGGATACCTGGTGGCTCCCAAAATGCAGGGGGAGGGAAGGGCAGGACAGTGAAGTGAAAGCCACTTCAGCAGGTGTCTCTGTCTAGCTGACACCCAGATACTCTTGGAAAGAGTGGCCCTTAAGGAAAGTCACCAAAAGAAGTGACCACCTCCCTTAGGAATCTTCTAGTTTAGAGACCACAGGACACCCAGGATATATGTTGGGGGAAAGTGGACAGTGCCAGTGGCATTATTCAATATACATCACATGAGCTATTGTCCATGCATAACCCTGAGCCCACAACTGTGTTAAACACACTCACAAAATGTTGCTTAGCCTGACTCTAAAATAAAAATAACTAGAATGTGTGTATATGTGAATGTGTTTGTATATGTTTATAGTGTACATGGGTTTAAGTGGGAGTGGAAAAATGAAGTATGTGACAGAAGAGAGCCTGTCTCAGCTGGAAAAGAGAAAATGTGTTTTCTTCATACATAATAGTTTTTCCATAAAGTCACAAGAATGTCAGCTTGGAAATCTGGTCCAATTGACTCACCTAATGGGCTGACAAGGACTGCAAAGTGCAAAAAGATGAAGGACTCTGTCAGGCCCCCAGGTAGTTGACTGAAACTATTCTAAATATGGAAATATAAGGAAGGTGTCAAAGACCCAGAATTAGCTTTCTCACCATAAAGCATTTGCACTGACTGCTCCTCTGCCCTGACTGCTCTTTCACAGACATCTTCATGGTTCCTTCTTTCATTTCAGTCATGTCTCTGCTCATATGCTGACTTATGAGAGAGACACTCCCTGACCACCCCATCTAACACACACACACACACACACACACACACCCTCTCAGTGCCTTGCAGACTGTAGAGGCTTGATGTAATTTGTTGAGAGTTGTTAAATGAGCAGCTAGTGATGCCTCACTCTGGTGCCCTTCCTGGATAATAGCTGCAGGGCTGTTGAGAACTCCAGCACCTTCATTTTATATTGCTATGTTATAGAATCTCAAGATGTAGGAGATGAGAGGTCACTGGCCTCTACTCAAGGAGCTCATTTTCTATTTGATGATGCAAAGATTCTACACATGAAATTAGTTCACTTAGCACACTAAACAATAAAGATCCCATACGGGAGACAAAAGATAATGTTATTATGAAACAGTCAATACAGATGAAAAGTTCTGTGGCCAGTTCAGAAGACAGAGGACAATGTGGGCCAAGAAAGTCTTCCATATGTGATTTAAGCCCTGACAGAAAAAAACACATGCTAGTCACACGGGCACCTAAGCCAGATGAAAAAGAGGGCCAGGAGGGTGCCTACACAGGATACCTGATTATACAACACTCCAAACCAAATTACTGGAGGAAGCAGGAACTATAGTGCCAGCTAACTTGCAATTCCTTACATGAATGGCAAAATTTTATCGGTTTCCACTCCTTTTCTGTGACTAATAAAGCTCTGTTTTTTCATTTAAACATGTAATAGGGGAAAATTATTTATGGCCTCTCTCTACTTTTTAAGATACTTGGAGAAAATGTTGTTTTCTCAGTCAGTTAGTCAGTCAGTTAATAAGTATTTATGAAGTGCCTTTTCTTTGCTGGACTTTTTTCTAGGTTCTGAAGGTCCAGCTGTGAACAAGAGGGCTGCAGCCTTTGGGGCTCTGCTCCCAGTGACTGTGGTCCACAGGGAGTCATGAGTTCTCTGGAAATGTGCTTCCCAGGGATTTATTCTTTGCCTTGGGGGACTGAAGACTTTTGTATTTTGTTTAATGTACATTATACTTTAGTTAAATGTTTACCTGAAAAATAGAATATAGAAAAAAGTTAATGGTCCCCAAAAAGGGCTTGGGTGCAAACACCCCAGGAGGTGCTCAAGATGCTAGCAATCCATGAAAAAAAATTTGCGAGATTCCAGCATTAGGGGAAGCTGGGTGTAGGGTATATGTTAACACTTTGTACCATGTTTGCAATTTGCTATAAATACAAAGTTGTGTCCCGCTCCAAAAAAAGTTTATTTTATTCTATTTTATATTTGCTGTATTTTTTCATTACCATTTATTCCCCTTATACCCTCTTCCATCTTCATCTACCCTCTTCCCCCACAATAACCACACATTGCTGTCCATGTCCAGGAGGTTTTTTTCTTTTTTGCTTCACTCCTTCACCACCTTGACAACACCCCCTCAAGCAGTCAACCTGCTTTCTATCTCTGAGTTTATCTCTATTTTGCTTGTTAGTTCAGTGTGTTCATTAGATTCCACATATGAGTAAAATCATATGGTACTTATCTTTCCCTGATTGGCTTATTTTTAAAAAAAGTTAACTTTAAAAAATACATTTGCTAAATGATTTATAAGGATAAGTGCAATTGCAAGTGAAAACATTCTTTTCAACCACTTTTAAGCATTCAGTCATTTATTAGTATTTAAATAAAAATTGTTCTATTTATCAACATTCCATACAAATAAAGGCACATCATTAGAATCTGGGAAGAAAATGTAAAATTATTCATATTTATTTTTATCCCAAACATTTTAATTTCTTCCTTGTATATGTTTTATTATATATACACACATCTTAGTACAATAGTTTATATATATAATTTATATACAAATAAATATACACATATTGCAGGCATACATATCCTAGATATTTTTCTGATAGACGTACCCAATCATAATAATTTGGAAACCACTGAGAAATGTACACTAAGCACATTGTATCCTGCAAATTTATCTGCAAGTCTACCTTCCCACTTGTCCTTAAGTAAAGAAATTTGCTTCTTATTGAGCCATGTTCATAGTAAGTCCTTGATTTTATTCATTCAGCCTGGACTCCATATTGCTTTGGGCAACCTTTAAGCTTTGATAGTGAAAGAAGTGCATTTAACCTGGGGATCAGGTGCAGAAACAAACTCATCTCAGGTATTTGGAAAGCCTATCTCTGCCATTTATAATTGCTTTCTGTTTTTTTCTTTTTAAAATATGAATTGTTGTTATTTATATGTGTTTTTAAGATACCTCATATCCTTTTTAAAGAAGGTAGAGAGCATAAATCATAAACAGCTATAATAACAGTCTATGAAAAAACATGAGCTAAATAGCTTAAAAGGGCAAGCCTAAGCACTTTATAAGCAAGCATTTGCATTTCAACAATTAATGTTCTAATTGCTAATTTTTATTTAAATTAAGCCCATTCCTGTTGGCAATGATTTGTTAGCCTAATGCATAACTGTTTCTGTTTTAACTGAAGGCGGCAGCAGGTCCTTATCCCAAACCTAATGGTACTGACTGGCTCTGCTATACTCCTTCACTTCCCCTGCAGGGCCCTGAATGCTGCCCTACCCAGGATTGGTATTTAACAAATATTCCAAAAGATAGAACATGGGGCATGGAAGTGTCCTTGTAGGTAATTTATTCAAAACTTCCACTTTTTTAAGTGAGAAAATTTAGATACAATGAAAGAAGGAATGCCACTTAAAGTCACCCAGTGAGTTAATGGCAAAGCTTGGATTAAAACTTCAGCTTTTAACCCCCTGTCTACTGCTCTGTTAATGTCAAACTCTCTTCCAATTGCTGACATGGATTTAATATAATTTAGCCCTTTTAGTAACTCTTAACATCCTTCACAATAACTAGCCCAAATTACTAAAGCTTCAGAGTGTTTATGATTATTTCATCTTTGCCCATCTCTCTGAGCTGTGGATTTTGTGTGTTTGTGTGGAGGAAGTACCCATTTCCATTTATGCCCAGCCTCTGACAGCTCCCTGACATGTGGAATGAGGAGAACTGATGAAAGTCCACTCTCATCATGGGGAACTCTGTGGGCAAATGATGTGAGGGGCCAAGCCAAGCATTGTCCTGGGAACCGACTTCTTCATTTGATGGTCTGTGGAGACTAAATAATCATTGTTTTTCTGAGACCCATCATGCAGTTGTTCCCTCACAAGACACACTGAATGATGGGAAAGCCCGGGTGATGACTGGTGATAATATAACAATGGGCCTTCCCCTCATCAAGAGCGACTAGGGGAAAAATAATTACAGGCAGGGATGCTCTCCAAAACCCACAAATGGCTCCACCAGCTTTCTTTCCCAGAATTAAAGACAGACCTGACAAACACCATCAACCTCAAAGATATCAAAAGTGGAGAAAACAGGAGAAAGGGGGGAAGGATGAAGACATTGATAGCTGGACCAAAAGAGACTGTGAAGCAGTGAGCAGCGGGAGGAGGGATTCTTGAGTGAAACAACATCCCAGCTGACATCATTCAGAAAGGGCAAATGGAGAAACAGCTGAGCTAGCAAAATAACCTCCCAGTAAGCTCTAGAGAAAATCCTGCAGCACACAGTAATCCTACAATAATCGTTTGTCTGCAGCACTGAAAATTCCAGCAAAGCAGAGACAGGATTTCAGTCAAATAAAAGATTTCTTCAAACTCAGCAAAACAGTATCAAGATCTTTTACTCTCATTTTTAGGCATGCATGGCTTCTATCTTCATCCAGAATGATCTAGAAATGGAAGTTGGTAGATCAACTGATGGGGAGATCTGGTTCTGAGCCTACTATTGGCTACTTATCTAAAGGTAGCTCTCTAGAAGTTATTATTTACAAAAAAGTTAGATTAGTTCCATGGCTTTTCAATCGTTATTTTTTGTCATCATTTTTATTACCACATAATATTTTATAAGGCATATCAAAGTTAAAAGCAAACGTGAGAGAGATTTCATGTAGAAATATAAGTGGCAAGTACACGGCTTGGCTTATAGGATCCACTCATCATCCTTATGCAGCTGAGGCCTTCCTAGGACCCCAATACTTGCAGGGTTCAAAATTGCTGCATTAGAAGCTTAAAAAACCTTTCTAGCTTTCAAGCTCTGTGACACCATGATCCTGAGAACTTATAGATTTGGGAGGATGGTAAGCCTACTACAAGCTACGTAAGATGGGCTTTGAAGAATGGGCCTAGTTGGGGCAAGGAAATGAGAAAGAAGGAAGTAGAGTTCCAGCCAAGATGGAGGCATAGGTAGAGACCCTTCACTTCCTCTCACAACCAAAAGGA